>JAFVLL020000885.1:11307-83989 GCA_021397915.2 Tor tambroides | reverse complement strand
AAAGACTGTAAAAGTAGTACATTGCAAGTAGTTGTTTATAAGGCAATCATTTTATAGTCATACATCAGCAACCATGGCAAGGTAAAGACAGACCAACCCTTTTTAATATGTAATCTGCCAAAGCACATCTAGGGAAAAGTTGTTTTAATATGGCAAGTGCCCTTAAACTGAGTTTTTAAACCTGACAAACTTTATTCTGGCTGGGTCTAATGATAAGACCACTGAAAAGTCACTTTAGAAATATACTTCCCCTGAATCTACAGTGTGCTCTGTAGGCATGGTCTTTATTGTATTATAAACAAGTACACTGCAAAATTATTTTCAACATAACATAATTAATTGGAATGCTTCACAATTCTTCCCTTGAATTTTTGACAATAAAGAGCCTCTGCCTAGCACAATTACGGTCATCTCAGCTACAAAACACAATGTGATTTAACAGCAATCCTTAAATACAAATCAAAAACAGTTTTAAGAACTCATTTAACGTATTTAAAAGTCACATTTAAATAGCTTAGATACACAGCCATTTAGCTTTAGATTTGTGTACAAACAGTATTTACCTATCTAAACAACTATTTTTTACTCGTCATGTGCTCTCCATTGCAAAGTCCTCTAATTCACTCATAGTTATAATATCTGTGTGTCTTTCAATGTTGTCGATACTGTTTTCTGCATTCAAAGATGGATTGTGAATTTGCTCTTGTGACCCGTACAGCATATCAGGGTATTGCTGGGAATCTCTGTTGCTATTCTGCAGATAAACATTCTGTCTCCATGGTTCACTACCTCTCTCAAGAGTATCCTGGTTGTCTGCTGGTGTTGACATCTCAGATGATGACCTCAAGGGTGGTAATGAAGACGCAGCCATTGGCAGAAACCCACGATACAGCATGTAGGGAGTGTTCAACATCTCCAGCGATGCTGGCTGTGTTAGAGCACCCGGAGACCTCTGACGGACATTCAGCTGTACGTATTTACCAGTTTCCGGGTCATAAAATGTCTTTGTCTTAAGCGGTAATGGTACATCCACCATGAAGTACTGCCCTGAGTTTGGGTCTTGCAAAAGCTTTCTCTGTGTCACGGGGAAAGGTTGGGTAACTATACTATGTGCAGGGGGGGTGTAATTTGGCTGGATGTCATACTGTGAAAGAGGAGGTGAGGCTTGTACTGCTAGATGTGTTGACAGTGTGTCTGAAGGTGAAGAGGGCACACCAGAGATGTTTCTGTTTGATTTAGACTCTAGCTGTTCTTGGTTTTCAGGTGCCACCTTGGGGGTCTCTGCTTTTTTCATACGCCTCGTTGCAAGTCTCTGCGCTCGCCGAAGAGCTTTTTCAGATTTTGGGGGCACTACTGGAGGTCTACCGAGTGGCCTGATATCACTACAGGCTGATTCTGGTCTTTCATAGCAGGCTGACTCTGGTCGGTCGTAGCAGGCGGACGCAGGCCTTTGGTAGGTGTCTCTGTAACTTTCATGCTTGGGCATGAAGGACACATTTATGTTGGTCACATCTGTGAGGCTCGCTGCACAGTTCTCCACATCCTCTGACATTGTGCTGATGACAGAACGAGTTTCTTCTTCCTCAAAATGTTGGCTCCTTCTCGGATGGCTCTTTGATTGTTTTGTTGCGTATTCCACTGAGGGCAAGTTGTTGTGGAGTGTCTCTCTTAATTTATGGAGCCGATGGGCAGCAATAGCTGGTTCATGTAAGACTGGAGGGTTAGCAGACTCTTGGGGATGAATTTCATCTTCTTTCTCTAAACCACTCAAGTGTTCCTTTGGGGAGCCAATCCTAAAGTCATCAGAGAATGACCTGTGAAAGCGTGGCTTGACGGTTTTGGTCACAGAAGATGATCTGATGGTATTATCTTTCACTCTGAACATGGTGGGTTTCCCCATCGCTGGAGAAGAAGAGTTGGATTGCGGTCCTGTCGCATGAACTTTACCGTAGTCCGTTAGACTTTGCAAAAATGAGCTATCTTCCTTTTTCTCTTCCTCTGATTTTTCATCTGAGTCTGTGTTTTGAGACATTTTGAGACATGGAGGAGGTGGTTCAGGTGCTTCTTTTGGCTTTATTTCAGTGTCAAGAGCATTCACTGTGTAATATTGTAGTTCTTCCATTTCTTCTCCAGGTGGTAATGCCATATTTATTTGGTTGTCTGCTGCTTGTACAGTGCCAGAAGATGACAAGTTTGCAAGAGCTTCTTGTCTTCCATAATGAGAAAGATTCCACTTTTCAGTTGTTTTGTCAAGAGCCATTCGTCTTGATCTGCTTATTGTACCTTCGGCTTGTGTTGGTACACCTTGGGGATTCTTGGACTGATAAATTTTGTTCCTTTCTCCTCTGTTTGGATGCTCCATGAAAGTTGGTTTAGTGTTTGATTCTTTATGATTTTTTTGAGCCCTTGGTTGGGTGCCCATTGATGTAGCTTCATATTGTGAACCTGAAGCTACCAGTGATACAGATTTTAGTTGAACTGTATTGGGAATCAAGTGGTTTTGTTTTTGAGGTAACGTTTCTTTCTCTGTTTGTTTTTTAAATTGTGATGTTTTTTGCTCAAGATTTTGACTTTTCTCCATTGAAATGTCTCTTTTAGATTCTCCACCTATATCCAACACATTATCATATAAATCTTTAGGAAATCCTAAAACTGGCTGATCATAACTGCTGTAGAAGTCCATTTTGGGGAATATATCAAGCTCCTTCATGTCGTCTTCAGCAGAGATAACTTTCAATCTGGCATAGTCCGCAATAGCTGATATTTCTGGTCTAGTCACCTTCTTGTTCCTCTGAGTAGCCTCTGGTTTGGATAATATATCTTCTTTCCTTGTGTCCTGTTGACTTAACTGAGCATGCTGTTGGTCGTATCTTGCACTTCCTTTTGTTTCTGGCTGGTACTGGTTTGTAGTATTCTGATCAGCCTGTTTTGTCTCCGTAGCTTCAACATTTCTTTCTTTCTTCTCTCTGAGGCTGCTTCTGTTTTCATTAACTTTCAAATTACCATCATTTTGACCACTCATACTTAATAAAGGGTCTTCTTTCTTTCCATTCTTACTGTTCAGTGTGGGTTGTTTATTATCATAGACTTTTATATCTTGAGTCCCAACTGCTACTTGTCTTGGATTCATTTCTGTCTTTTCTAATTTACTTGGACTCTCTTTCTTAAGGGGTGTGATTTCTTTTCCAACGTCATGTGTATTTTTACATACCATTTCTATGTGCTCTTTCATATTATTCACAGTTTTGGGTTCATTCTGGACTGTAAAGGGCTTCACTGGTAAGTTATTTTGCTCTGTAAAGTCTTTTTCACCCACAAGTTCAGTCACGACAGTTCCTTTCTTTCCTTTCAGATTTTCCTTCTTTATCACTTCATGTTGGTTTTTGTGGCCTGCCATGAATTCCTTGTTTGATGACACTTCCTCTGTAGACACTTTAATGTCCTCTAAGTGAATTTTTGGGACTTCAAAAGAGGCCTGGTCTTGTTTTACAACAGTACACACATCCTCACCAATACTGCTAACTTTATCCCTATAATTATTAACATGTGCGGCAGCGCCATCTTTTAAAACCATCTTCATCCTGTTTATAATTTCATTACTCGTGTTAAATTCAAGTTGTAACTTCTCTTGTGACCCTTTCTCCCCTCCTTTCTCATCCTCCTTTACTTTCTTTTGCAGAGTTTGAACATCTTTGTCTGAGACAGATTCTTGTTTCATAGCCATTGCAGGGTCCTTTTGTTTTGCCTCATGCACAGTTTTCTCAACTTTTGAGTTAAAGGTTTCTCTTCCATGTATTTTATTCCTTTGTGATGTAAATGTATCAGTATCATTAAACATTTTTTCTTCACCTTCCACCTTTTGAGGTTTCTTTTTAGCTTGGGGTATCATTCTCTCAGGAATTGTACTTTCAGTGAGTTTAGTGTTGGCTGTATCCTTTGCCATGGATGAAATGGGTGCCTTTAAAATTTCATTCTTTCTTGCTATTGTTGATTCATCCGTTGCTGCAGGTTGTTTAGCTCTCAGGGATACATTCTCAGTTTTCTTTGGGGACTCTCTAGAATTAGATATATCACCAAAAATGTTTCCTTTGATTTTCAGACTTTGCCCTTTATCCGTGTATCTCACTTGCTCCTCAACTTTCTTTTCCTTCAACTCAATATCATTTCCCCTACTTTGCCTTGATTGTTCAATGTGAGTATCTTGATCTTGTTCAACATTTTCTGCATCTTTGAGTATTAGGGTAGCATCTCTTGTAGAATGGCCAAGCTTTGGTGTACTGACTCCTGTACTCTGCTGCTTTTCAACTATGTTGTTGGAATGAGTTATTGATGTGGTATCATAGTGTTGCACTTTTACTTGCTTGATTTCGCTCTCAGTCCCCTTTAAAGGTTGACTTGTAATGGATGCTTGCTGATCAGAAACCTGTCTGGAGTCACCTGGACGAGTTTGTGTTGTATCTGAGCTTTTCTCTTTGGAATGCAGAGGTCTGTTCATTCCATGATTTACTGGTTTATGTGACAGGTGAGTTTCAGTTTCCTCTTCTTTTTGTTCTCTCTCATCCTGCATATGTTTTGGTGTGAGATGACCGTGAACTCTGACCGGTAGCCCATATTTAGCTAAGAAGTCCTCATATGATGTACTGATTCTTCCTGTGATGCTTGACTTATCTGTAGTTGCCGGCAGGTCACACTTTCCAATCTTGTCTTCTTTTTCTTCAATGTTTGAAGTAACTTCAGTCTGTCTGTCAACATCATGTTCATTTTCCACTCTCTTGTTTTTAATACACAGGCTTTCATCCTTCCCAAATCTCTCAGTTTCAACAGAACTCTCCTCTTCTTGTTTTACCGGATTTTGTTGCTCCTCAATATGACACTTACTTGACACACAAATAGTGTAGATCATAGGTTCATCATCTGAAGCCGCTTCTGTTTTGCTTGAGACACAAATACTGTAAATCATGGGCTCCTCTGTAGGCTCCTCGTTGCTTGGTGTAAGATTGGTGAGGTTTGATGTATCTGCTGTGGATTCTACATGCCGTGTTAAAACAGGCTGTGTATTATTCTTTTGAGTTGCATCCTCCTCTACTATTACTTTGTGTTGGGGGGAAACATTTGGTTTTAGTGCATCTTCATCTGATTTTTGGGGTTTGGAATTGGTCGGATTCACTTCTTGAGACTCTTCTGTAGACTTTTGTGGACTGTTTTTCTCATGTGATATTTGTAATGGTTTGGGAATTCTTTGTTCTTGTTTTGGGCTTGCACTTTCTGTTATTTTCTCTCTCTGTTGACTGTTATTTACTACTTCTGAATCATCTTTTATTATTGACATACTCTGATGGCTTCTTGGGTGTTCATTTTTGTCAAATGAGAACAGAGTCTTTGTATTTTCGTCATGTTGAGGGGGTTCTTTTTGCTGACAGCTTTCTTTTGCTTCAACTTGTGTTAGTGGGTTTTCATCTGTTTCTGGTTTTGAGCGACTCTCCAGCATTTGGTTTACAGAGGTAGTTTCTACAACCTTTACTTGTGAAGTGTTGTTTTGTTGCTTAGCCAAGTCATTTTCCTGTCTTACATGGTTTTTGTTTATTAATGCTTGTCCGTCTTCATTATTAAAAGGTTTTAGTGTTTTTGGCTCCCTGGTTTTTTGTGAGGCCAGGACATTTGTTGGTCCAGAGTTGATTCTGACTGTATTTTCTGATGATGACACCTCTGAATCTGAACTGACCCCAGAATTGTATTTGTAGGTTCTATTTATAAGCTGCTCTGGATCTATATTCATTGTATTGGTTTGAAGGTTTGAGGTGAGCTCTGATTTGGCAGGTTCCATTAGTCGTTTAGCAGGTGGAATTCCATTTTTAAACTTCATGTCACTTGATGAGGATGTCAGTTGACTAGCTGTAATCTCAGAGCTATTTTCGATTGGTTCATTTTTAGACTGCTCCACGGCAGCAGTAATCTTACTTTTAAGATGTACATTTGCTTCCTCAACGCTGGGTGTGTTTTTCTCCAATCCCAAGAGAGAATTTTTATTCATACCACTGTTTGATTTTGTAGTTTCAGTGTTTTTGACATGTAACTCTTCTTTGATTATATCAGCTGGTTTAATCACAGCTTTGTCAGATGAAGTATACTGACTCTGGCTACTTCCATACAGATTTTCTTTCTGATCATGCTGAATTGTTTGTTTTTCATTGTGCAGTGCAGGTGGATTATGGGAAGTGTAGTTCTCTCTGTAGGTCTTGACTGCGGCTGTCAAATGACCTGACACTGATTCGCCTGGTGACATTTCATGACTTTGCTTTGCTGATTCCTCATTAGTATTTATATCCTCTGAGCTTGTCATACTTATTTGTTTATCTTCTGAGATTCTGGATGGCTGGTAGACATTATTTTTCATATCTGCCACTGTTGGCCTTCTGTCCTGAGTAGATTCTTTCATCTCTTTATCATCAGCTGGATGTTTGTCATTCTGCCTTTCTATAGCCAAAGGTTTGTATTTTACATTCTCATCCTTCTTTTCTGAGACTGCGTTCTGATTATCTTCAAAATGAAGAGGTTGTATTTCCGTTGATGGTGGAGATCTATTCTTGGGATGATTGTTGTGCAATTTAATTTGTTCTTTGTACTGGATTACACTGGAATACGTGATATCTTGAAACAAATGATTCAGCTTGTCTGCTGTGATTTCCTTCTTTACAGAATGACCTTCTTGACCATCATTATTGGTAGTCACTCTTGTTTTTGTTGCATTTCTTGCAAGAATGCCTTGTTTGGCAAGTCCCTTTTCTTTAATCGCTGATATTTCCTTTTGAGCATGTGCTTTCAATTTCGACGTCAGTATTTCTTGTTTGCTTTGGCCTCTTTCCTTGTAAGAAAGCGCCCTTGTTGTGACCTTGTCAGTATCTTTACTCATTGTTCTGTCTTTTCTGTAAGTGCTAATATTTGTTTCATTTGTATTTTGAAAATCCTCTCTCACATAGCCAGGTAATGGACTTGTAATGTCCTGCACTTTGCAGCCTTGTTGTTCTTGCTCTTTTACAGGCTCTGTTATGATTAGTTTTTCGACTGTATCATATTTCATTGGATTGTGTGGGTTTTCTGATTGAGCCAAAACAAATGTATTATCTCTTAACCTCCTTGCTTGCTCATTATCTCTAATGGCAAGAATATCATTGATGCTGAACCTGTCTTGTTTAGTTGGTAAACTTGTATTATTTTGATGT
The DNA here is from genome assembly GCA_021397915.2 of Tor tambroides. NCBI lineage: Eukaryota > Metazoa > Chordata > Actinopteri > Cypriniformes > Cyprinidae > Tor > Tor tambroides. The sequence continues at coordinate 76,769 of JAFVLL020000885.1, read as the reverse complement.
GAGGTGTCAATGTTTGGGACGACTGAATCTTTACCCTGCAAAGAAGTATTTGGATTTGGTGCACCATTGTTGGCGGAAAACTCATTTTGATGTGGGTGTAGTGTACTTGAAGATGTATTGGAGATTTTATAACTCTTGGCACCAGTTTGTTCAATCATCTCCGATTGTTTCTGTGTCCATACACTTTCCTTAGTGTGTCTATCTTCACTTGTTGATGACATGTGCCACCGTTTGTTAGGCTCATACCTGTATGGCTGATAAGAGTACAGTCCTTCATTCTTTTGACCTTTATAGTCTTGTAAAGGTGCATGAGCTCTCTGATCAAATGTATTTTGTGTCGCCATAGTGTTAAAAGAAGAATTTTGCTCTGGTACTCCTTTAACAAAATCTTTTTTGACACTGAAGCTTTGTAAACCACCATAAACTTCTATTAGAGGAGATGTTTTGTTCTGGAGACTGTTTTTTGGTATTCCATATGATTCAGTAGTCTTTGAAAATGTGTTTAACTGGTTGTCATGCATAGATTTTTCACTGTAAGATGTTTTCCTGGGTGATATTGTATCTTCCCTGACCTCTTTCTCTTCCTCCTTGGCAAGTCGACCAAGTTTTATGTCTTCATTCACTTTTTGCATGTACGTTTCCTTTCGGACAGAATAGCTGTCATTGGCAAAATATTGCTTAGCGGTAGCCTTTCTCTGTTTGTCCATCTCAATCAGCGCTGCTATTTCTCCTCTAAATGGCTGTGATTCAGATCTGGTGTCTGTTTCCTTGATTGAACCAATCTGGTCCCAAGGACATTTTTCTTTAACAGCCTCATTTTGACTGTATTCAGTTAATGGTTTTCTTCCAAAGTCCTTTCTTTGTTTTAGATCATTTTGACTTGCGTTATCACGCTGGACGTATCGCTCTGATGTCTGAGCAGGCAGAGAATGTGTTGGTAGGTAAGCCTTTAGAAGCACATTTGCTATTTCTGGCCTAGTAGGAATAAAAGTACCGTTGAGTTCTTTTAATTGACCTTCTGAAGTCAGAGAGCTTTTATACTGTGCTGAAAGTTTGTGTGTTGAGAGCTCTGTGTTTGCCAGCGGATCCGTGCTGGGAGAGTGATCCTCTGAACTTCCACGGAACGATTTGTAATTTGCGACTCTGTCCTGAATTTGAGGTGAAGTTAATGTCAAATTATCATATGATCCAAAGCCATCGGTATAATCTTTAGGGGTGATAGGAGCTGCACTGGCCTCTCGAATTAGGTTACATGAGGCCCGTGCATCCATTCCAATCAAATTCTCCTGAGCAGTTTCTTGGGATACAAAAATATCTGAAAATCTGGATTCTCTGCCCTCCAGCTTTGAGGTCTGCTTATTTCGATCTGTTATTTCTAGCCCTTTATATCTAGTGGGACTGTACGTACTCTTGACTCTTTTTCGGTTGTCTTTGAGGTTGAACAGCAGACTTGAAACTTTAGATTTGTAGCTGTCACGCGGATGTTTGACATCAGTCTGAAGTTTAGGGTCAGTTTCACCCTGGGAAGAATAATCAGAAACAGAAGGAGTGTGTGCAAACTGCAGGATCTCAGACGTCTCTGTTTCTTGTCTCGTGTGAATAACCGGTGTGAGGAGCTGAGTGATGTTGAACGGTGTCACATTGCTAGGCAAGTTGCTCTCGACCACTATCTCATGTGTAATTTTGTTATTGCTAAACAAATTTGAATCCGGCCTACATGTTCTCTCATTAGTAGGCGAGACTGTGGAGGGCCGGTTGCCTGGAAGTTTGTTCCTTACAAAGTTATTGTTTTTCTTCCAAGGCGGACAGTTGGAAGCCATCTCAGATTCGCACCTCTTCTCAATCGCAGAGGCTTTCTGGACAACTGTGGACCTGGAGCGCTGGCTGGCCACAACATCCTGAATTTGTCTCTGATTGAAGTGCCTACTTTCCAACAGAGAGTTTGGAATTCTGTGGTTGTCTTTTAGCTCTTTGTACATGGGAGAATCATACCACCGTGGGAATTCACTAGCCGACATAAACCCTGACGCATCTGTACTTTGGAAGGAGAACCTGTTGTATTCTTCCCAAAGCTGGAAGGGACTGAATTCGCTATGAAAGAAACAGTTTGTAGAGTTCAGTGCCTTGAACTTACTTTTCGAAGATTTCATCAGGACTGTTGTGTCCATCTGTGCCACTGCGGCAGCCACGTCAGATGTGTAAAAATGGTTTCTGTAAGACTGAAAGGGGCCTGACTTAAAATTCTGATGGTATCCTGAAGAGAACTCAGAGAGTTCCCTCTGGATGCTTAGCATAGCTGATTTGTCCCATGATTCACTGCCAAAGTCTCTATACCTATCCCTTGCCAGAATAACGTCACATGTCCCACTGTCATGGTAACACTCCCCTGAACTAAAGGCTTTGATTAGAGATGACACTCTGGATGTGCTCCTGCTCTGCTGCCACGTCACCTCCTTGGAGCCATTGTTCATATAAGACAAGCTTCCCTCTCTGAAAGCCTGTTCCTGATGAGTTACATCCACATAGGAATTCTGGAATGTCGAGGCCATCTCAGACTGTGCTTCTGCCTCCCCATATTGCTGAACGCTGTATGAAAATGCCTCATGGGAGATTGTCTTTTGCTGGGTTTCCTCTGCAAACGCCTTGTGTCGTTCAGTAGGAGATAAGGAAAATTCCGAGTCATTGTAAATGGCCTCCTCTCCAATGCACAGGCTCCTGAAGGCACGATCGGTGAGGTTGCTCACCTCCCTGTCTGTGTCGTCCATAAAGCTGCTGCTGCTGGATGTGTCACTGAGGCCATCGGAGTATTTGCGGTGGCCCTGCATGCTTCCCCGCTGGCCTGTGTGGCGCTTTTCCAGGGAGCTCATTTCAAGCGCTCACTCTCATGGACAGGGCGCAGTTGTCCCAGTCAGTCTTGAGATGGCTGACGCAGGGTGTCTTGCATTTAAGTAGTTCACCTTCTAAAAGGTGATCAAAATGCCTTCCTTTCCTGCAAAAGTACCAGAGATGTCATAAACTTGCAGTTAACTGTAGTTTTTGACAAATATCTTGCAAATCACACTGCTATTGCTGAGTGATTCATATGTCTAGTAATTTAGATTTTGTCATGAAGTATGACATCCAAACTGTTCTCAGATCTGAGTCTTTGACCTTTAAATCTGATCATTTGTGAGTTGAGCCGCACCTCTGCCTTGCATTCTGCATATGCATATCACGTGAAGTATATTTAGAGAAGGAAACTGCTTCCCATTCTTACACAGGACCGCATATTAACCTTCTCTGACACTTGGTTACATGCAAAAATAGGTCCCACTGGAACACCCTGCACATGGACTTCATATGGTAGTATTGGTAGAATTATATAAATATTTTGTTCAAGCATTACATCCTATATTAGATTATTTAAATGTTAGTATGTTTTAGCAACATACTAACATGAGTAGCAACTAGAACTACTCATTTTACACTTTGACTTATATTACAAAAAGGCATGTTTACAGTTGTGAAAACTGAATAAATATAATTAAATATGGATACTTTTGATATTTTGCCTATTATGCAGAGCAGTATTCAGTACAACAAATGTAATGGCAATTATTTATAGATTCTTTGCTAATTGCTGTGGAATAGCTATAAATACTTCCCCCACATCAGTGTGGGTACAAATTTAAACACACGCGAGTAAAAATAAATTCCCCAGAACCTTTGAAACATGCAAGACATTTTAGTGAGAATACCTCTGGAATGTCTTTTGCTTTGGGTTGATCTAGTATGTGCAAGTATGTGTACATATGAACATACACACACACACACACACACACACACACATACATATATATATATATATATATATTTATTTATTATTAATAATAATTTTTACTGAAGCAAAATACAATATTTGTTTGAGGCTGATTAGTCCACATAACTCTTTTATTCTTGTCCCTACCTGTCCTGACTTCACAGAGCAGTTGAGACATTACTGATGCTACGTCAGGGCAGTAACCACCACACATCCTTTTAATATTTTCATAATTTCATAATAATGCTCAACCAAGATTATTTTTTTCAAAGATAGATTTCATAAACATTTACATTTGGTTACATCCTTGCTTAGTAGTATGAAAACATAATAACACATAGTAGTTAGTGTTACACTGCATGTACATTGTTTTATTAAAGCTAGATAAATAAAACTTAAAAGCATCATTGCAATGTAAATATAGAATACTTTGCATCATGAATAAACTGAATGTATTTAATGTATTTAACATTGCAATTTCTTTTATTGCTTTAAATACATATTGTGGATTATGGTACTCATACTCACAAATAATAACTTTAACATATTCTGTGTTGTTTAATTACATATTTCTATAAACTGTCTTTTCTAAAAACATTTGAGTTGGATTTTAACACCTTGCATAAACTATATACTGACAACATTCTGAATACAAGTGTGCTTTTTTTCTTACCTTTTGCTCTTATATCTCATTTTTTAGTGGGGAATTTTTTCCATGCTTTAGAAAGAAGCTATTCCTTATCCGTTGCATATGTGCAGCAAAAAGATCTCTTCAATAATGCTTTTGCTGGGCTCTCTTTAAAGTTGATAAAGTGCAGATGTAAAGGCCACTTTGTACAAGGGCCCCAGCGGGGCTAAAGCAACGAAGGTTCAGAAGCAGAAACACGCTGAAATAGCAGTGGCATCAGGCAGAGACGATCGAGCTGGAAACATGGGATGATGGCTCGAGACAGCATACGTATTGGAATAACCATGTGGTGTCAAGTGTCAAGCAGATGAAAAAAAAAAACCCAGCCTGTAATTCTGTTGTGCCGTGTCAGGCCTTAATAGTCAAAATTACATTGGAGCACCACTGAAGTTTACAATGCCAGCAGAAAAAAAAAAAAACCTTGTTTGTGGCATAACATGCATCCACTTGTGGAGTTGTTGTGGTGGATAGCATGTATCTAACCAGATGAACATGTGCCCACGGTGTAAAAATAGCTTCTTGCTTCACTAACAAGTGTCACTCACTTTTGGCTGAACCGTGCCTTAGACTTGTCAACAGATGATATCTGATCCCTCTTTGGGATTTTAAGAGTTAAACATGTCCATTCAGCATTTTTACCCCAATTTTTAATTATACTTAATATAAAACAAGTACAGTCCCAGTCTGCCCAGTAACTGACAGTTATTAAAGTCTAAGAAAACTGTATAAACTGGACAGTCTCTGTTGCCAGTTAACTTAATAAAAGGGGGTAATAGAAGGGTCACAATAGGAGGGGTATTTTTTTAGCCGGCTCCTCCCCCTCTCAGTCAATCCATTTTCAAATGTTCCCCTGATGTCAAGCTGTCTCACGCCAGTCTTAACTTTGCAGCCAGGCACTGCTATAATAGGTCATGGGTGCAGTGAGCTCTTTCCCAGGAGTCTTGGCTGCAGCAGAGGGCGTGGTGTGTAAAGGTGATGGACACTCACATATGGAGCGGTAGGGCCGCCCTCTTCTCTTTAGAGCTCTGTTGCTAAGCGCTCGTCAGAGCTGTTGCACCCTCACTCACTACTTGCTCACCACTCACAGCTGTAGTTTACAGCACTGCCTGATACTGAGCAATTCATTATCCTCAGCTGAACAAGATGACATGTTATGACCAAAACAACATGAGCCTAAAAGCTGAGAACATGAGAGATGGTTACAATATTAAAATGCAGAAATACATCATTTTTGTTGTCTTACACTACATAAACACTTTTTGCAATCATGAAAATTTTGATCTTGAAAAACAGTTTTTTACACTATATGAACCTTTTTCTAGTAGAAAGCATTCTAAGCATCTATAAATTACGTTTTATTGATTCTGTACTACTGATCTCTCTCTCTCTCTCTCTCTCTCTCCATATATACAGGTGCTGGTCATATAATTAGAATATCATCAAAAAGTTGATTTATTTCACTAATTCCATTCAAAAAGTGAAACTTGTATAATGTATACATTCATTCCACACAGACTGATATATTTCAAGTGTTTATTTCTTTTAATTTTGATGATTATAACTGACAACTAATGAAAACCCCAAATTCAGTATCTCATAAAATTAGAATATTGTGAAAAGGTTCAATATTGAAGACACCTGGTGCCACACTCACCAGCACTAACTCAAACACCTGCAAAGGCCTTTAAATGGTCTCTCAGTCTAGTTCTGTAGGCTACACAATCATGGGGAAGACTGCTGACTTGACAGTTGTCCAAAAGACGACCATTGACACTCTGCAGACAAGGAGTGGCAGACACAAAAGGTCATTGCAAAGAGGCTGTTCACAGTATTCAAGCGCATTAATAGAGAGGCGAAGGAAGGAAAAGATGTGGTAGAAAAAGTGTACAAGCAATAGGAATAACTGCACCCTGGAGAGGATCAGAAACAAACCCATTCAAAATGTGGGGGAGATTCACAAAGAATGGACTGCAGCTGGAGTCAGTGCTTCGAAGAACCACTACGCACAGACGATGCAAGACATGGGTTTCATTGCCTTATCTTCTGTACTGGCCACTTTGAACAACAGACAGCGTCAAAGGCCTCAGCCTGGCTAAAGACAAAAAGGACTGGACTGCTGCTGAGTGGTCCAAAGTTATGTTCTCTGATGAAAGTAATTCTACTTCCTTTGGAAATCAGGGTCCCAGAGTCTGGAGGAAGAGAGAGAGGCACAGAATCCAAGTTGCTTGAGGTCCAGTGTAAAGTTTCCACAGTCAGTCATGGTTTGGGGGTGCCATGTCATCTGCTGGTGTTGGTCCACTGTGTTTTCTTGAGGTCCAGGCCACACAGCCGCATACCAGGAAGCTAGAGCACTTCATGCTTCCTGCTGCTGACCAACTTGCGGAGATGCAGATTTCGTTTTCCAGAACAGGACTTGGCACCTGCACACAGTGCCAAGGTTCGCCATACCTGGTTTAAGGACCATGGTATCCCTGTTCTTAATTGGCCAGCAACCTAGCTTGATCAACCCCATGGAGCACCTATGGGTATTGTGAAGAGGAAGATGCGATATGCCAGACCCAACGATGCAGAAGAGCTGAAGGCCACTATCAGGAGCAACCTGGGCTCTCATAACACCTGAGCAGTGGCACAGACTGATCGATTCCATGCCACGCCGCATTGCTGCAGTAATTCAGGCAAAGGAGCCCCCAACTAGCATTGAGTGCTGTACATGCTCATACTCTTTTCATGTTCATACTTTTCAGCTGGCCAAGATTTCTAAAAATCCTTTCTTGTATTGGGTCTTGGCAATATTCTAATTTTCCGAGATACTGAATTTGGGGTTTTCATTAGTTGTCAGTTATAATCATCAAAATTAAAAGAAATAAACACTTGAAATATATCAGTCTGTGTGGAATGAATGTATACATTATACAAGTTTCACTTTTTGAATGGAATTAGTGAAATAAATCAACTTTTTGATGATATTCTAATCATATGACCAGCACCTGTATATTTGTATTTGTATATATAATTATTATTTCTATTTTTATATATAGATTTTCTGTTTGTTTTTCAGTGTAAAAACCTTACATATTAGAGTAACTATCACTATCAAGTGTAGATAAGATTTAAGGGGGCTCAGTGGGATACTACACTCTTGTAAAAAGAGTGTTATATTACATATGTATGTCTGCTCTTAAGGGGATCAGGTAGGTGTTGAACCCCACAACAGGGTAGAGTGGTCTCTTCCAAGCACTGGTCATTCCCTCTGTGAATCACCCTCATGACATTTATGGGCTCATACTGCAATTACAGGCATTCTGCTTGTCAAATATTTCTCAAGGCTTTATCATATAATAGATAACATTGCTCCTTTAATACACTCTTGGTTTATTGTTGCACAGCTGCATCGAAATGAATATGTTGTTGTCAAGATATTGAGACTCTTGCTTGCACACTCTTTCACTTTTATTTTGGTTTAAACTTACCAATAAGTAATAATTTTGAAACACACACATACACATACACACACACACACACACACACACACATACACATATATATATATATATATATATATATAAAATGTATGTATGTGTGTGTGTATGTAAATTTGGTAATTTTAAAGTGTTTATTTTAGAATCATTTGCAGGACACAAAGCCATTATACACAGGAACATTGGTTCGACTATTGACATGACTTTAGGGGTGAGGCTATCTATTTATCTAACCAATGGCAGATGGGGAGAATGTTTAATCATTTTGTCATCATATGAAGTCCACATAATACAAACAAAATGAATTGTGATGGAGTTGTATCGTAATTGAAATGACAGTTGTTTTCATAGAGTTATAAACTCTGTATGTATCAAAGGGAAATAATTAACAGTCAATAAGCACAGTCACTGAAAGTACTTAGGCCATCAAGTATTAGAATAACGTCACTGCTCCCAGGCTCATTTACAAAATGCCGCTGAGAGAAAATAACGCATAGCTCTTCTTATGGCGCCTGTAATGTTCTTGGATATTGATTGTATCAAGGATATTAGCTGGTCTGTGACTTAATCAGCCACCGCCCCATCTGAATAAAGCTTGAGCTAAATGACTCCCTCCTGAGGGGCCTGCTCTGTCTCTTTTTATTAAAACCCCACAGTCATTTGAATGAAAATGTCAATAGATCTCCCCTTGCATGCTTTTACAGGAGAAAAAACTGAACTGTGATGAATTCTGAGTGACAAATGCTTATATAAATATGGCACTTTTTATTTTATTTAATTCAAATCATATCGGCTTTTTTCAAATGCTGATCCACTGGGCTTACTACAGTATTTCAGTAGTTCACAGCTAATAAGCCTTGTTTCAAACTAGGATCGCTGACGTCCAAAGATCATGATTCAAGAGTTTTTTATTCCCAGAAATTTACATCATGGTTTACCGATAGTGGGGAACAGCAACAGGCTATAATATGTAAATAATCTAGGTCATTAAACAGTCCCATTTCTATGCTGGGTCTTTTTTAGAGTGCCACAATGCTGGTCCTCTGCATATCCAGTGGTATAATTATAAAACCAATTAACTGAGAATAATTTGCCCTAATGGCAGAGCCAATAAACAAACAAACTGAGCGAGTGATTTAATGGAAGGATGTCTTTGTGTTGCTTTGTTGCCTTGCGAGTGGCCCAAATGAGTTTAACAAGAGCTCCCTCGAGATGTTACATATACCAGAGATATGAGAGAGCATCTCCTTTTGATTTCCCCTGGTACTCGACTCCTATTAAAAACTTTAAGAGGCATCAGTGGAGGTCGGTCAAGCACCTTACTGTACCCAGCACTGACCAAACCGGAGATGTCCATAGCAGAGACTGGACCATGAGGCTCCTGTATTAGCTAAGATGTTGTTGATGTGATGTGTGTTATTGTGCCGTCTCTCCCGCTGACTCGTGTATTACATTAACAAGCCACTTACTGATTGACTGAGAGCTTCCCTCCATGAGCCCTTTTAATCTACTCTGATATGAAATGCATGATTTCGCTGCAGGAGTCAGGTCTGCGGGTGGGCAATGTCTTAAACTGTAATTGAATAAGTGAAAGAATCACTGTGTCTTACGTTATCTAAGGGCAACATGGAATAAGCGATAACTGTTTACCCTTTTTACTGCTGCACACACACGCACCGGTTTATACACATTTGCTGTAAAATGTCATCCTGAACACAAGCTTCCAGACTGTGAACCATTTTAAATCTTGTTGAACTATAAAAGCCATATGCAGTATATAACCATAAAGTGGATCTCATATTTGCGTAGATGAGTTTGGAGTACTTGGTTCCATGTGAGAGGATCTGGCATCTTCTGTGTTCCAGCCACATGGAGTCAGTGTAGAGTCCTGATAGCAGGAAAGAATGTGGTATGTAATTATTTCAAAATGAATTGAGTTTCTCTTGCATTTTGCTGGCATGATTAACTGGCTAATTAGAAAAGAAAAAACAGGTGTTTTGCAAAGAAAAACCTGATAAATGAGCTTGAAAAAAAATACAAATTTTAACTCCAGGAGTGATGTCACTACTGTTTGCTATATTGTCTAATGTTTTTTTTTGGAATAGCCTCACATTATACTGCTTTTTCTGCAGTATACAGTATATACAGTAATCTCAATACAGTATTCCACAATGCAGAGTCCTTAAATCGAATTAACATTTCCAATATGGTAAAGGAACCAGCTGTGATTTTTAAAGTTTCTTGACTCATTATTGATGTAACAGTAACTGTACTTCTTTTCAGGACGATAACTGGATGCTTATTCCATTTCACATGTTATAAAAAAAAAATAAAAAAATAAAACATATAGCAAATTGAGTAAATGCATGCTAGTATGTAGCCAAAGATGTAAAATACAGTCCTTTTTTTCCTTGTTGCAATCAGCGAGTTGGAGGCAGTCCTGAAAGATAAGTGCATTTTTAGAGAATTGTTTATACTTAGAATTCCTTCTTGTTTGATCATGTGGCTTGTGCTTTGCAAAATGCTTTGAAAAACGGGAAACATCTGATTTATGAAAGTGACTGATTCCATCATATCAGAGTTTACTAATAACTGCCATGTTCATGCTTATGTGCTCGTTTAGTTGAGTTCGACATGTTTCATGCAGTATTGTAGACCATGAAATTTACAACAGGCTTTGTCTCCATTACAACATGCTGTATATATGCTTTAAATTCTTCCTTGATCTAGTAAGAACAATGGAAAGATTTTTTCTAAACAATACAGAGTTAAAGACAAAAGTATTGCGCTGGCAGGACACGTGTTAAGCTGTAGTTCTATACTCTGTTGCTATATATAAGCACATTGTGTAATTCAACTCCTCTTGGCAGTAGTTGTCAGTAGGAGAAACTAGCTCAGCACATTACCCTACCCAATAAATCATTATGATTCAAACCACGAGATGGGTGGACAAGAACTGTGTGCTGAAGACAGAAAACTACATTACAACTCCAGACAGAGGACATATTTTTAAGAGTTTAAAGGGATAGTTCACCCAAAAGTTGAAAGTTTGTCATCATTTACTCATCCTCATGTCATTCCAAACCTGTATGACTTTCTTTCTTCGATAGAATACAAAGTATGATTTTTTTTAATACGTTTGGTCAGTTTGTTACACAAAGCTCTTATATATTTTGTATAAATTATGTATGGTGCATGAGTTTTTCAAAGTACAGTACTATGTCCTTTTTACAGCTTAAAAGCCTCAGTCACAATCACTGTAATTGCATGGAAGAAATAAACTACACTGTGTAACATTAAAATATCTTCTTTGTGTTTACCAGAAGAAAGAAAGTCATATGAGTTCGGATCAACATTAATATTCATTTTCGGGTGAATAATTCCTTTAAGCTTTGTGAGAGTCCACTTCACTCATTATATGCTAAGGATGTAAATGCTAAAAAGACCTGGCCACTTCTCCTACTTTCGTACGCTGTAGGTCCAGCTGAAAATTTGTGCTGCTTCCAACGTTTCTCTCAGGAAATGACATTTCCTACGTACTTTTAACTGGCAGGGGGAGTGATTACAGGATAGAGAAAGAGAAAAAGAGAGCGGGTGAAAAAAAGAAAGACTGGGAAAGAGGGGTGTTTCTAACTGGGAACAGAGCACGCACTGTTTCAGATTACACACACACACACACACACACACTGAGAGGGAGAAAGAGAAAGAAAAGGAGAGAAAATCCCAGAGACTCCTTACTTTTCTTGACGTTTAGTTGGGTTTATGGAGCCTACGGGTCTGCAAAATGAAGCTCTCCACTGTTGCGATAGTTCTCCTGACTAGGGCTTTTATTGGAGGTAAGACTGTCTGTTTATGTTGGCCTTTTAATATGCAATGACGAAACAACTTGCAAAATAGCTTTCAGGGGTACATGATCAGTGTGATGATTTTTCAGACAATGGCTTCACATTTGTTACACATGTAACTGCAGCGTTCATCTGCATAAAACTATTTTGCATGCTTAAAAAAAATTTGAATTAAACAAAACTCTTCTACTTTTGTTCACTGACCTCATTTTACATTAAATATATGTATTTTTATTCAGTGCAAAAACATATTGCAAAATGTTGCATTGTTCTGAACAGTCTTAGCAACTAAACATTTTCAGGTCAGGGTTTTATTCAGCATTATTATTATGAGACTTTTTGTTTATGTTCAAATTTTTCTTGTGATGTGGTTTTTGCATTGAAAACAGAGCCCCGGTTGACCCCTGAGGGACTCCAGTAATTGGGACACAACATAAACACGACAAAGGCTTTTAACAGCTGGATACAATCTTGTTGTTGTGTTCCCTGCTCTATCCTCTAGTTCAAGAAGGCAGACAAATGTTTTCCACCTGTAGTTTCTGTTTGGCATGGCATATTAAGGCCAGATGCATTCAGATATTTTACAACCTTTAGCGGTCATGGATTTGGGCCAGAATAGGAGATATCATCAATAAAGCTCCAAAGAAAACTAAGGGATAAATTTTATAATTTAGTATATAAATATATATATATAAATAATAATATTTATACATATAGCGAAAGAGAGAGACTATGTTAATTAAATCTTAAAATCAGGATAAATTTCTATAATTGTTTATATATTCTGAACTTCAACAATTAATAATTATAATTCATATAGTTATTAAAATTAATATAAGTTAGTTATAAGTTAGTTATAATCTTAGTTATAAGCTTTTATTGTATGCAATTATCTTTTTGAGGTATAAAAGGTACTGTATATAGGAAAACAAATATTTTTCATTTATTTAAAAATTTGGAAAAATAAATGAGCAATTTTTTAGTCTTAGGTTTTCTTTTTATGATTAAAATCTATTTTATTTCTCTTTTGCCTGCACATTTACATCATGATAGGTAATAACTTTTTTGCATTTAAGTCTATATCACAAAATCAGATATACTCTATTTAATATAATACAACAGTAGCTATTACATCAGCAGCAAACCTTTTTTTTCTTTTTACTCCATGATTTTCCCAGAGCTGAGTGAAGCTCTAAATGTGACCGTCAGCCCTGGGCCAGTCAGCATGTGTATGGAGGGAGACAACGTCACTTTGTCCTGCTTAGTGTCTCAGAGAAAGCGAAGTAGCAGTGTCTTGGTGCTACGCTGGCTCTTCTTCCCCACTCCTGAAGACGAACACCTCGTGGTCAGGATAGGCATGAAGAAGAGCAAATATTACGGCAACTACAGCAAACACTTTCCCCAGAGCAAGTTCCACTTGTGGGAAGAAATGGACGGACAGATCTACCGTTTGCTTATTCTGAATGTGTCCCTGGAGGACGGGGGCAACTATACCTGTAAAGTGCAGGAAATACGGAAGCACAGAAATAAGTGGAAGGCCTCGTCGAATGGAACAGGGAGCATGGAATTACGAGGTAACTTGAGGATTTTTAAAGCTGTGTCTTAAATGATGTGCAATACGTTATGTACTCAGCCTTCTAGTATATAACTTCTTAAGGCTACTATCGTCTGATATGAAGCACAGTTTTTTTTTACACTAAATGGAAGCATTCGCCGTTTTCAGTTGATTTATCAAGTGCACATCCTCTCACTTTGGCGTTACCGTTAGCTTTAGCAGGTTAGCTAACCTGAGCCCAAAGCATACTTCAGACGTTACTACATTTTTCAGTGTGAACACTACTTACATTATAAAAAGGGCAAAGAATAGTGCAGATATATGTAAAATGCAAATGACCAAATGCACAGGGTGAAAGCTTTTTAAGCAAGTTAGCAATCTAGAGTATCAGAGTTTAAAAGTACCATTCAATTCAGGAACTAGTTACTAGTGCCAGCGAACACTGTGGTTGAGTTGGATGTGGTGGAAGAGTGATGTCTTGCCACAGAGTCAGGGCTAACCACACAACAGCTGTTTCCTCCAGTTCACTAATCCTTCAGTTCATCCAACAGAGGGTCAATTCCAATTCCACAATTGGTGACAAAGTTCATTGTTAGCTATTTGTAAACCTCTTTTACAGAGGGGATGGTCTGTCTTTTCAGAACATCACAAAAGAGCGACTATATCAGCTTCACATAGTGACATTACTCCATGTCAACAGTTCAAAGCTCAAATCCAAATAGTTTTCGAATGGTCCATAAAATTTCAAATAACCAACGTGAAAATGAGGCGTAAATGTTCCCATTTCTCACGTTGTAGCCTTTTCTTACATGCTAGCTTCAGTGTGTTTGTAATTCTCAGGGTTCCACCTTCCACATATATACATCATTTCCACTATAAATGTGTTCTGGGCCAACACAAACAGACCATGAGGCTGTTAACGAGAGCAACCTGGACATGCTGTGGGGACACAGAGAGGAGACTTGGCAAGGATGCAACTGAAAACATTTACCCTGGCTGCATTATGAGTTTTCCTATGGTGTTCAAACAGCAAGAGGTCCCCAAAGCCTCAGCATCCATTGGATTAATCATCTGCCTGATAAACGGCAATTGCCTGATGCTAGCAACAATAAAGAGAACAAAGAAGTATTTGTTGCATGCGCTTGCAGGGACAGTTCACTCAAAAATAAACATTCTGTCTTCATTTACTTAATTTCTGCAAAGACTTTCTTGCTTCTGTAGAACACAAAAGGAGATTCTGAAGAAAATACTAGAGCTTTCAATCTTTTAAAAATCACTTTGTGTGATCGGTAGACTAAAATGTAAGTTATTCATTGAAAATCTTCACCTTCAAGAGATGAACTTGAGAACTGCATCAGTCCATTAATAAGTCAGATTTTGTTAACTGGATCATTTGAAAAGATACGTTTTGTTCTCTCAAGAACGTGCCAGTGAGAACTAGGGCAGATGTAAAGATTTTCAGTGAATAATAAATCACATTTCAATCTGTTCCTCACACAAAGCTATTATAGGCTTCAGAAGGCTTGGAATACAGTGCACAAGTCATATTTCTTCTTTTATGTTCCACTGAAGAAAGACAGTCATATGGGTTTGGAACAACATGATGGTGAGTGAATGATGACACAATTTCCATTTTTGGATGAACGATTTCTTTAAAGTAGCTCAATAATTTATAAAGTTCAAAAAGTGAAGTTACAGTTTACAGTTATGCTACAGTTATACAATTTACAGTTATGCTACATCACTGGCTATGAAAAATCATTGCGTCTTAAAGATTTTTTTGTTTTGTTTTAGAAGCTAAATCCAAAAAAAAGCTACAAGTCTTTGAAATCGCTGTATATTTAAGCAGATTTTGTTTAGTGAAGAGATAAATGCAGTAAAAAATACTTTTTTTAAACCATTCCATAAAGTGCATATGTAGCTGATGATTTACTTCAAGAAAAACATCAGCATATCTCTCACAGATATAAAGGTGTGGTTTCGAAGGAATAAGAGCAACAGAATATTATTGTAGGGGTTAGACAACCACAGATACCCCACATGACTGAATCTGAGACACAAAAATATAAGATAAAACCAAGTGAAAGAGTAAACAACCAAGGAGGCAATAAGGAAGGAGATGGGGGTCGTAGGTTGACTTAAACCGGGAATTTTTTCTTGTGAAAGATACAACAAAACAATGTCAACCAGCTGAAATACCCCATAAACATAGACCAAAGCAGAGTTAACCACTTCAACCAACTCTACAGCCACATGGTCAGCCAGAAAATGACTTAATGCTTTTCCAAAACAAAAGTGGCACTCAAACATACGCTGTTCCCCACCCGTTTGACTTTGAATGTAGTGTGTACATTGTTCTCCAGTGTTATTGCACAATGTGTCTGCCAATCTGAAAATGTGCTGAACCCTTCAGTTTAGCAGGGGTTTAATAGAATGGCTTTGACTTGAAAGAAAATGCAGATCAGATGTGTAACAGTATACCTGCTGCGGATGGAGTCACAGCCATTCTGGTTTTTTGGAAGCGTTTCTTTAGAGCTCAGCCCTTGTGCTTTTCACTGCTCTAGTAATTAACAATGCGAAACTTCAATAATAAAATACTTTCTCCTAACTGAATATGTAGAGATATCTATTTGTAGATTGATTTACCTTTGCATTTTCTTAACATCTTAACCTTCCCTACATGGCAACAATAACTCGAGCAATGGTGCTGGTTTGGGGCCAGAACTATGATTTTGGCTGGCAAATGGGAAATGGAAGAATTGTTCAAGAAACATCATGAAAACAGCTTTTTTTTTTTTTTTTGATGCTAGCGGCACACAAATTACAGTTTTTAGAGAGTGAGAACTTTTATTGTGTTTCATCATACAATGATCTAAACTTTATTCAGCTACTTTGACAATTTAACTAAATATCGTACAAATATATTTGAAAGTAATTCTCTCCAGCAGTGCCCTCAACATCTGTAAGCAATTTTCCCCTGACCTGACATGTTTTAAAAAAAAATGCTATGCAGTAAGCTTTTAAAAAAGAAAAAAATTAGAGAAAGAATGAGAGAAATTATGTTTTTATACATTTTCTCAAAAATTTGAATTTTGTTACCCAGGTAAACAAATAATAACAGTGTTTAATAGAAGACTACGTTATTTAAACATTAACGTAATGCATGCTGTATGTATTAATAGCTGTTTATGAGCTTTCTGTGATAGATTTATTAAGGCCACATTTCTCAGGGTCAAAGGTCAAATATTTTTAGAGGAGAACTCTAAAAACACAAATTCCTTTTAAACTAAATGTCCTTGCCTGGTCATATTGAAGCCTCATCAACCACAAGCCTGCAAAAATATATGTACAGAATACAAGCTTGAAGCTAAGGCTAAGCCTTGAGCCAAATATGCAACAATTTAAAACATTTCATTGTTGTGTTTTTTCCCCTAAACTTAGATTGTAAAATTGCAATACAAATGTTAAGCACAATAAAATCCACAACACAAAACCAGTTTTCTTAAAAAAAAAAAAAAAAAAAAAACTGACCTAACTCCAAAGGTCAATAAAAGCACAGTCTGATTGCAGTTCTCATAAAATGTTATTTTCTTCCTTAAATAATTAAAATGTTTTACTTTTTACTCTTTTTACTTTACATACTTTACTTATGTCTCTCTTAATATTTTCAGTACATCATATACCAAGCACAGGAAAAGCTGATGTCATATGGCGCATGTTTGAAGGTATGCTCTTACCTCATTATTTTAATAAAATAAGGCAACATGTTGTTTATTGCAGTCTGGAGTATGGTCTCTATCACTGATAAAGTGGATAGGATCACAGCTTTGGCTAGTGTGTTACATCTCTTCCCTTCTGGTGAACAACGACCAAACCAAATTCAACCAAGTGTAAACCAAGTGTGTTTGGTTTATTTTTGTGGTCAGCTCTGCCCAAGCTTATACTGGAATAAGAATTCTTCCTTGGTTTATGACACTTTACATTTCCACTACATTACTACAAAATCTACTATATTTTATATACAAAATAAAAAAATTGCACACATTATTGTGTGCAAATTATAGTTTTAATTCCATTTGTTAAAACTAAAAAAAGGTAACAGTGATGTATTATTGTTCAAGAATGCTTTCAATTGTTGTCTGCAAGGTCAATGCTTGTTGTAATTTAATGTTTACAGCACATTGTTTTGCTGTGATCTTTCTCAGATTTGTATCTGTGTGCTGTGCTCATCTGCTCTATCGGTCTGGTCTGTATGCTTGTCTTTGCCATGACCATCACATGTCAGCACCTGCAGCACAAACAAAGACTACGAGGTGAAGAGCTTTTTAACTTAGTCAAATCATTTACATGATACTTTTACAAATACAGTGTCATCAGAGCAAAATGCATTTCAAAATACATCAAAAATGATTTTATTCTTATTGTATGATTCTGTTTTTCTTACTAATACACACATAATATTTATGTTCTTATGCTTGTTCAATTCTATCTCTATCTAGCCAGTTATTACCTTGTGAAGTGTCCTGAAAACAGGTAAAATTATGCAATGATTGACCACTGCTTGACTGCTATGATTGATTGATTCTTAAATTGATTTTAAGAATAACATTGTTCTGTTTTATATATCCAGCTCAGGAGAGACAGTAACCAGTGTGTCTAGCTCCTCTCCTGCAATGCACAGAAAAGAGAGACGACACAAACCACACCTCAAAGACATCACTGAACCACTACCACCACCACAGATACCAGCTAAAGGTACGTAACAGACGGAAACCCTTACATTAAAACACCAAATCAAAAATGACTGGGTTATCCAAATGTTGACTAACACTGTACAAGAAGGTTCAATTCAGTTAAGTTAGTTAATGCATTAGGTATTTTGAATGACCATTTATTGCATTTAATTATATAAGTTAATTTACAAATATACTATTGTTCATTATTAATTCATGTTCATGAATTATATGAATACATGACTCAGATACATGAATTAAAGGGAAATTCCACCCCAAAATGAAAATTGTGTCATTAATCACTTACCCCCATGTCGTTCCAAACCCGTAAAAGCGTCGTTTGTCTTCGGAACACAATTTAAGATATTTTGGATGAAAACCAGGAGGCTTGTAACTGTCCCATTGTCTGCCAAGTAAATTACACTGTCAAGGCACAGAAAAGTATGAAAGACATTGTCAGAATAGTCCATCTGCCATCAGTGGTTCAACCGTAACGTTATGAAGCGACGAGAATACTTTTTGTATGGAAAGAAAACAAAAATAACGACTTTATTCAACAAATTCGGCACCATAGCGCCATTTTGGAGAGTATCGCTGCACGCAAATAGCATATGCTCTTCTGTGTCAGCTGCAACACAAGTATACGTCTTCTACGTGTATTTACGCTTTGATTTGAACGAAAACAGCGCATCTGTGTGTCGCAGCTGACACAGCAGAGCGTACGCTATTTCTCGTCACTTCATAACGTTACGGTTGAACCACTGATGGTAGATGGACTATTCTGACGATGTCTTTCATACTTTTCTGGACCTTGACAGTGTAATTTACTTGGCAGTCAATGGAAGAGTCACAAGCCTCCCAGTTTTCATCCAAAATATCTTGTGTTCTGAACACAAACGAAGCTTTTAGGGGTTTGGAACGACATGGGGGTAAGTGATTAATGACAAAATTTTCATTTTGGGGTGGAGTATCCCTTTAATTGTTATTTATAGTGAAATTAGTATAGGCTATGTAGAAATGAACATTAACCAAAGCTAATAAATTATGCTTTAAATTATTTAATGTTACCAAACATTAAACCCTTAAAAGTATCACACATTTTTTGGTGTTATATTTCTTTTTCTTTCTTTTTTTTCTAGCACCTATACCAAGAAAGCCACGTAGGACCAAACTTTTAAAGACACAACCTACAAAAATGGTAAGAATGCTAACTCTTATTGAACTCCTTTTACATAAGAGCATTATTTTGTTTCATTCTAAAGCATTAAAAAGATTAAGTGATGCTGATAGGGTTTCACAATTGCCCTAAATATATATCTTGGTAAATTACTTGTTTTGTAATCAATTTTGTACGTGTAATCTTTTTATCCACAATTTTATAATATTTGCATCTAACCACACACTTTCTTTAGCCTCTCAATTGAATTTTCACAGACTAGAAACATGCAAGAGGGAAATAATGTGGCTTTCTCATTGAGCTTTATGTTCGCCACAGTTATTGCTATACCAACTTCCATTTATGGGTCTTATAATTTTATTTACTATTATTGCTTTCCAAAGCATGATTATTTATTTAACATGCTTGATTCATATTAGATTAGTTTCCAGGGAAATCATCACCGAAATGCAGAAAAGCAGCAAAAAACAGAAAATGTTTTACGGTCCAGCATTGTATTGTGAAATCCGGTTGTAATCTGGTTGGTCAACGATGACAAGCCTTATATACTTTCTACTAGCAGAACACAGACTTCTTTAAATAAGTGTGACTGGCAGGGGATCGTACGACATTTATATGTCTATCCTGCTGCTCTGTCCACTTGCTTTGTTTGCATTCCATTTTAGAAGTACATCCTTTGACCATCTGAAATATATGTTTATCAAATGAAGTGGTTGTTCCGACATACTTGAGACTCCTAGTTAGAACCGTCTATGAACAATTCTAAAATTATACCTATAATTTCATGTTGTTCTGACCCCACATTCCCCAGAGAAACTCCTCTTTCAGACCTCTGACCACATACTGTAGTCTTCATATATCTGAAACGCCCTGTTCTCTTCTCGTCCTCAAGCCAAGGGTGGTAGAGGACAGTCTGACATACGCAGAGCTGGAGCTGGTGAAACCGAAGCCTGAACTGAAAACAGACTTGACTGGATGTGCACAACTTGAGCCTAAAACACAATGCACGGGGACTGTATACGCCCAAATTCTCTTTGTGGAGAAGCAAGTGTAAATATGTACAGCATAGAGTTTCATACCAAAATTATTTATGAGATTAAAATATTTTTACCTACATACTGATGTTCTGTTATTTTACGTGTACTAGTATTACTAGTATAAAATCTGTAATACAATAATACAACAGCAGCATTTTCTTTTTATAATATATATATATATATATATATATATATATATATGTGGGCACATTTATGTACCTATGAATTTGAGACCTTCTTTTTTATCCAAAAGTAAGGATTGCACTATGGATTTAACTCCAAACATGCGTAATTTGATTAAGCAATTTTGTAAAGTCTGTAACAATTTTATTTTTTGCTATGTTGTATAAAATAAAGATTACTCCTCTAAAAGCAGAGGATGATACCGTATGAGCAAAAGAGCACACTGATTTATTGTTTCATTTACTGCATGTCTGCTTAAACAGGTCGTCATTGTGTTGTTTATTGAAGCATATCAAAGAACATTTAACCCTCTGATATAACCAGAATAAGACCTATAAGATCAATTACCTTGTTTGTTGTAGTTTACTTTCCGTAACTAAATATACAAATATTACCAATAGTATATTATGGTGGGTATGGGGTATGTCAGATATTTCAATGGTAATTTTATGTGTATAATATTAATTTAAGCAAAATACATAATACTTTTATATTTATACATATAATGCAATTTGTGTATTAGAATGTATTTTAGAATTGTTTATAATAATTTTATTTGTTTAAAATAAATATTATAAACATGAACACTTTTAGTATGATTTAGAAATAAAGCATTTGGTGTAGACAATAAAAAATATACAGTATGTGAGTGTAGAGCCTTCAGGTCTTCAAACACTACAGATAATACACTACAGTAATAAAATCTGTAATATTTTCTAATTCAGGGGTGATCATAATTTGTTACTTTGGAATTTATTAATTGTGGTTGATTAATCATTTTAACTATGCTATTGGTCAGCTACAAATAGGCATATATAATTGAACATATAATATCTAATATCTAAAATTAGGTTTAGACAAGAGGAGTGCAAGTGCACAGCTATTATAAGCATAATACACTGATACAATGCACATTATGACATTTCAGTTCGTCTTTGTCCTCTCTTTATCCTCCGTTCTTGAGTTTAGTCTGTCTCTTTCTCTCTCTCCGTTTCTCCCACACACAGCTAAGAGCCAGTGACTGTGATGAACCCTTTAATGGTTACATTTATTAAAATCATACTAATTGTAATCATGCTTAATAATTAGCTTTACAGTGCATTATAATTGGGTTAGGCTACAAGATGGTTCTGCCTAGGTGCTATAATTTATTTGATTTAATTATTCAGAGGAGCCCAAATGGTTTGACATTTAATATCATAAAACCACCGACGTATTAAAATTGAGATGGCTATTGTCTTTTGAGAAGGTCATTTGCTTCTCTTCGTGAGATATATGGTGATTATTTTCCAGTCTATTAAGCGCCTCTACTTAGCACAATTAGCCGCACGCACAAAGGTTAAAGAGAGCGACTCTCCCCCTTCATTGTGGTCACAGCGCATATTAATGAGCAGATGCAGCATGAGGATGGGAGAGGAGCTCAGAGGGAGTGACAGGAAGAGATACAGTTTCTCCTGCGTCCTCAGCCCTGGATCACTCTGAAACATTAGCGTCGAGCGTAACACAGCTATACTCTTCATCAAAGCCTGCCTGTCTCGTCTCGTCTAAACTTACGATGACCTTCTGCTGTCCCGCTTTGTTTTTGCTCTGCAGGAGTGCTTATATGCTGCAACAGTGGAGCGCTTTTTTGCACCGGATCTTCTCAGAGAGAGGCCTCGGTGCTCTTTTGTATGGAGCTACAGTTTGTGCAGATGTTGCAAGCACAAAACCCAGAACAAAGCGAGAATGTCAGCTGTACTCAGGGGACAGAAATCCACAAACACAGTGTGTACCACACAGAGATGCTTACATATTAGGCCATCAAAAGCACAGCACATTCATCTGCTCTCAATTCTGTTGTTTTGAACAACACCCTTGACCAAATATAAGGAGGCAGCAGCAAAGAAAAAAAACTCATTTTCCGCACTGCGCTGCAGCTTCAGCAAAAAATAAAGTCTGTGATTATTTACTCACGCTTATGTTGTTCCAAACCCATATGCTGTTATTTTCGCATAGAAACTCCAAATGAGACAATCTGAAGAATTTTTATACCGCTCTTTTCCTCGCACGCAGCTAATAGCGACCTAAGGGAGATGTGTAAGTTAATGTTATTTTTACACGACAGCCATTTTATGCGCTGAGCTTCAACTTTTAAATAAACAGTTAACATTAAGCAAAAATGTATATCGTTGTTTACTCACGCTCACGTCGTTCCTTGTGCTTTTATTTTAAACTCCAAAGGTGAAAAACTGTTTTTGTTTGTTTTAACCACTCTTTTCCTCACATTCACAGTTAGTTACGTCGATACTCGATTCGCGCCATCCAGAGGTGTGACATCCTGTTATTCACTGTCGTCCATGGCAACGCTTTATCAAAAACCAGCACTATTTTCTTGTCTCTCAATGAATATCTGTCATTTACACTCTTGGCATTTTTGTGTATACTATTCTACACTTTGCTTGCTCTAAAAAAATCACGTCACTTTGGACTCACACTCTTATTTGATACAAACGCAACTGGCGTCATCAGCCCCTGCTGTTAGGTTATCGATTGCACAAAAAAGACTATTTTTGTTAGCTAAATTTCATAATATACAAAAAAAATAAATTACAACATTAAATTCAACTAGGATATTTAAAGTCACCATATAAATTAAACCACTACATGGTAATAGCCTGTAGCCTATACATTTGTATACAAATGTATTCAATGTATAGCTACAATTGGAACAAATTGAAGTTTGGAACAGAGGTTTTTACTATTTGAACGAACGATTCATTTAAATATAAAAAAAATATATATAATCTTACTACAGTGATTATTTACAGTGGACTTTAATATTTCTTTATTTTCCGCATTTTGAGAGCAAACACATTACACTGCTATACACACCGGGGATATAACCTTATGGAACGGCTGATCTCAGATTCCCATCCCCGTTTTCTTTATGGCCCGACCCCCATCGCTGGATTATTCATGCTGCTTAATGACGGCTATTAGGAGAAGACAGTCTCCAAAGGTTGGAGGGGAGCAACAATTAGCCCTCTTCCCCAGAGAGGCAAGTGGAGCGTGGCCTGGTGGGAGCTCCCAGTAATCACAGCTCTTTCCCTGCTGTCTGCCTGCTTGAGAGAACCAGACTCAGCCCCACTCATGTGCCAAAGAGCCCCTTAATACACAGCAAAGTTATACAACATCTGGACAGATGAACAGAGGAAGACCTGAAGCTTTTTTAGTTCGTGAGTTCAGCAAGTCAGTCCTGGAAGCCTGAATATGTAGCTGAGTGTCTAAGAAATAAGTATTTAATGCAACACTGTACATAAAAAAATAAACAGAGTTAAATAAAGTTACAAATTTAAGTTGCATATAATTACGTTTTAAAAAGGTCCAGGGTACAAATTGCAATTTTGTTGCAAACGCATGTGTTGTTCTGCATGCAGTGACCCATATTCTTAAACTAAACGGACATCTGTGTTGATTTCTATGGATTTAACTACTGCAGTAGCCCTGACAACTACCAAAAACATTACATCAGCTGCTGGATGCTGCCAGGGGAACACATGTACAACTGGGCAATTCACAGAAAGCTTATATTTGCTAGTATTTCTGCTGAATAAACACACTCGCTCATGATTCATTAAGGGTGTCAGAAAATACTGGCTATTATTAATCGAGCTGCACGCAAACAGAAGCATCATTCAAGGTCATGACTAAATGATGCTATTCAAATCATAAGAATCATTAGTATTCCTGGCATCTTTAACAGATGATGTTTCACATTTACACTTCATGTGTTGATGATGCCTGTGAAATTAATCAGATTAAATATGCATTGGTGGGCTAAACAGATACTCTGCATTGTAAAACTGATTATACAAATGAACAATATATGCATTTGCCACAACAAGGTAAAGTTGGAATGAGGTTTGGTATGATGTGGATTGAAGCCTGTGATTGAGGGTGAGTAAAAACAGGCATGTACAGTATAAACGTTTTCTCAACCAAGCAACAAAGAATTGTTCTTTCCAGTCCTTTACCACACTGCAAAAACAAAATGATCTACAATTAAACTCATTCAAATTGTACATAAAGCTACTCAGATTTGACATTCAGACAAAAATAAGGGAGTTTTGAAACCCTAATATTCAAATGTTAGGGTCTTTTTTTGTGACAGAAATCAATACTTCTGTTCAGCAAAGTCACATTAAATTGGTCAAAATTGACAGTATAGACTTTTACATTGTTACAAAAAATACTTTAAATAAATTCTGTTCTTTTGAACTTTCTATTAATCAAAGAATCCTGAAAAAAAATGTATCTTAATTTCCACAAAAATATTAAGCAGCACAACTGTTTTCATCATTGAGTTAGAAATGTTTCTTGAGCAACAAATCAGCTTAAACGTATTAAATAGTTTGGTGAGCATAAGAGACTTCTTCCACATACACTTAAAATATTAACAACTGCAAATTTATAGGTATTTATAAGTTTTAACAATAATAATTCTTTACACAGTCAAAACAACATATCACAGTTGTTTCCTGTGTGCCGTAATTTAGTGCCATTTATTTCAGAATACTTCAGATCATGGAATGCGTGTAAATGCAGTTTTACAGATCCACACCCTCTATGATGGGAATCTGGGGCACATTGCCAATGGAAACTCTGACTCTAATTGGCTGAGGAGGTCGATTTAGCCCTTTAACAGTAGCGTTTTCCCTGATGTTCCACACTGAGATAGCAGGACTGCATAACAAATAAGCAATTTTACTTTGATTTAATTACAGATAGTTAAATTTAACTAATAAAATCATCTTGATATACAGTATAAACTGTATAAAATCATCCAGCATAAAACACAGTAAGCAGAACCCTGCTGCTTTATAAAATACACCATTCAGTATGTCCACTGGTGTAGTTTAAAAACAAAAATATGAAATGGCACACAAGCGAATGGCTTTGAAACTCCAACATACCGGTGTTTATAAAATAAACATTACTTTGGGTTTCTGGGAGTCCAGTGAGAGAAAGAGAGCTACTATACAATAAAACCAATCCTCCAAATGGGCCTACTTTATTTTTTTTAAATGGCATCATCTTTCATTTCTTAAATAAGCAGTGTTGTGCTTCCGGCCCTGGCCAGCGAGCCTCACCCAGTCCAAGAAAGAATGCGTCATCCCTGTAATTCACCAGACCCAGAGTGGGTCTCCTGAAGTCAGCAGTCCTGCTGGAAGTGGTGAGAGCAAAGTGCATACGTAGGCAGCACTTAAGCTGGACTCTCCACTGGCATGTGGCTGCATTCAGCTGCAGTTACAGCCGACTTTAACACTGACTGACGGATGACTGATTGATCCTAGCTCTCGCAGGACCAGCTGTACACCCTGCCCCATGCATCACCGACCAACAGTGTGCCATGCGTTCTGAAATCACAAATTATAATCACGTCTTCAGAAGAAAAGACTAAAGGCACTGGTAATCATGCTTAAAGGGACAGTTCACCAAAAAATGAAAATTCAGTTATTACTTAATGTGGTGTTGTTTTAATGGCGTATGCTCTTCTTTCTTTTTATTTTGGATGACAAAAGGAGCAATTTAAAAAAATGTCCTGCTCACGCTTCTCTGTATAATGACAGTGGATCATGACCAGCATCAAACTTTTTAAAAAAAGACGCAAAAGTGTCACATTCATCATGTGGCATGCTTTTCGTAGGTAAGTCGGAATGAACTGCGGTGCTAATAGAGTCTCATGAATGCACATGAAATAATATATTAAATTTCAGTTTATCGTATCGTATACCTCCAGAACACTTGTGTATAAAATTAAGAGATTTTTTTGTTGTTTCATTTCAGTTTTGATGCTGGTCACTATCCACTGCCATTATATGGACGAGCAGGTCATTTTTAAAAAAAATCTATTTTTGTCATCCAAAAAAGAAGGAAGGGTGTAAAGCATTAGAACAACACCAGGGTGAGTAAATGATGACTTTTTAGGTGAACTAACCCTTTAATCCTGTACTGAATCATTTAAAGCATTAGAGGAACCATTTGAAACCAGCTTTCAGACCATATTTTGGTCTGAGAGACTGGCCTTTCTTCAATACCTTGATATGCCCAGAGCCGTAATCGCAGGGTTATTTTTGCAGCGTCGACGAGAGACGGCATGATTGCGGTTTAACTCTCGACAGAGCACCAGGTGTCTTTCCCACTTCCATGAGCTGCTGTCTAAGAAAAGCAAAAGCAAGAGTGAGATATGAGACGTATAAATGTGCCATCCAGACGGCAACACGAGCCGAACGGCCCTAACCAAATTAAATGTGCGGGAGTGAGATAGATGGAGAGAGATTTGGGAGCTGAAAAATGCAGGCTGACCTCAGAACGTGCATGTTTTTTCTGGAGGGTACTCACGGTCAGGTCGTTAACAGCCAGGGCAGACACAGCAGAAGAATGTTCTGGCAACTGTGTGATGTAGCTGAGGTCCTCCAAGTCCCACAGGATGCAGGTCTGGTCCAGAGAGCCGCTAATAATCACACTATGTGCTTCTGATGCTTCCAGACACGTCACTGTGTCAGTGTGTCCATACAAGGTCTGAGATGAAAAATAAACATTTATTTATTAAAATAAATGAGACAAACCCACTGGTTTGAATCTTAAAATGACATTTCAAAACTGCTTTGTGACACCTACAGTAAGCATGAACATGGCTCTTTAGGAATGACAACATGTGTCAGTCTGACCTGTTTGAGTCTCATGTGTTTAAGTTTGTCTTTGCCAATGGAGACATCCCACACAGAGACTACAGTGCTGGTCCCGGCTGTGATGATGGTGCTGTTGTTGGGACAGGCAGCACATACAGCATCTCCCCAGCCTGACACACTCTCACACACTGCAAAGCTCTGAAACACAGGAAATAAAGCTATTTAACAGCCAACCAGAATTAACCTTGTTAAATAATAAACAATACTTTAGATAGACCCATCATGTTAATTTATTTATGGATCTAGAGAAACTATAAAAGCAAACCTTTTCAGTTGTGTAGCTCCCAAAAGAGCAAGCCTGGTCATAAGAGCCCCAGCTGAAGTATGTGTTCCACTGTGGTGGGATGAGAAGTTTGTTTTTTTCCACGACCAATACATCTTTCTCTCTACACACTATTTGACCAACAGGCCCCAGCGTGAGCTCTATGTAGAGAAACAACAGAAAAGCAGGTTCATGCAGCGTGACATGCTATATATATATATATATATATATATATATATATATTTTGTAAATGTTTTTGATCAAATTAATGTAGACTTGCTGAATAAAAGTATAAATATCTTTAAAAAAAAATTGATCTTACTGACTCCAAACTTTTAACTAGTAGTATCTATTTAAACATGTACTTTTAAAAATTAATGTCACATTGAAAACTATTTAAGAAAAGTTCAAAATATTAAATTGTACAAAACATAGAGAACTGTAGAAACATAAAATGTTTTTTAAAAATACTAATGGTCTTAGACTTTTTGCTATTTGCACTGTATATACATGTGGATATACACTATATATTATATTTTTAACCAAAAATCTAGATGTTGAAATGACCATATTTTTTTGTATTTTTACACTGTTATTGTATCAATCAAGAATCTTTGAACAAGGCATTTAAGTCATTTTAACTGATCATTTTTACAATGTGAAAAATATGTTGGAACAACTGTGTCAGGACTAAGCAAAAACAAACAAAAAAAACTGTGGTCAAAAGGAGTATTCTGCTTTCAAATGACCTACATATGTGAGGACACAGTCAATCTCCCTTCTCACTGACAGTAGAACAGTAACACAAATCATAATGAAGCCTGAGATGATTGCAAATTTCTCTCAAGATGCACTTTAAATCTTTCCTTGTAGGATTTACTGATCAGAATGATAAAGTAACGCCTGATGTGAGAACAAGATATTGGGTGAGAGACAATAGAGTGAGAGAGATAGAAACACAGTGAAAGAGAATCATCTAATTTTCCAGAGAGATCCTTTTGGGATATTCAGATTATTAAATAAGCCTCAGTGGCTGTATCTTCAAGTGCGGCCTAACAAATAGCAGGAGCTGAATGGAGCCGGGCTGAGCTGTGACTGAGAAAATGAGCCTGTGAAAAGTCTAGCCAGCATCTTCTGCCTCACGGCTCCTATTGCTCCCTGTAGACGTGGCCCCATCTTGTAAAAAATAATTGAGGAATGGAATAAAATAAGGTGACTATGAATGATTAAATGCGTGTGTGGGGGGGGTTCAACCACAGAGCTGCGAATGTTCATTTTAAGCAGTACCTTTAATAGCCTGGGCGGAGGGCTTGAGCTTGTCCAGTTTAAAGAAAAAGGGGGTTATCTGACTGGATACCGATGTTTCTTTCCCAGCAGTACCCTTATGAGGTGTACGGCTAGGGTGTGGTTTTGAGAAGAGCTGGAAGCATAAAACTTCTTTTAGTAATCTATTTACAGTAGAATACAGTGTTACAATAATTCATCTCATTACTTCTAAAACATTAGAAATGTTGCATAAATTAGGCATGCTTGATATATTGGCAACATACTGCATTACATTTTTTTTATACAAAATAGTAAAGAATTTTAATATTCTCCAAATTTGTTGGTTATCAGCTATAACATTAAAATTGTTATTGTCTTATCAGTATCAGCCAAAATTGTAATATTGATGCCTAGTATATCTGGTTGTCAAAAGTGCTTTAAAATTGCATTCTATATGTAAAAAAAAAACTATTTTGAATAAAGGCATAGAGTATCTCCTAATATTTTTTAATCAGTTCAACTGGTGTACCTGTTTCGGCATTTGGCCAAAGTTGCTGATGTAGCCAAGGACAGTGCTTTTCATGACAGGATCCTTCATGCTCGCTCTGTCGTGTTTGTCAGTGTAGAAATATGGGTGAAAGGTGTTGAGGGCCTCCACTGCGGGCGGACCCTGCTGTTTGCATCCGAAGATCAGATCAATCCAATGATGCAGGCGTGCACTCACGTAATCGCTCTCAAGAGCCTGCAGAGAGCGCAAACTCAGTCAGTCAGCAGATCTGGATGGGGACTAATATGCTATCAGTGATGCCGTAACTTTTATTTCCGTAGAAGTGCAGGCGGAAAAGCTGTGCTTACAAATATCAGGTCAAAGAGATTGCACAATAATGCATTTTAAAAAGATATTATTCCATCCTGGCGACTGATTACAGTTCAAACAATGTGATATAAAAATTATATTCCAAAAGTTTGTATTCCTATTTCATGTTACTAAGCCATTTTTACAATTTTTTTTTTTTGTTAAATCTAAAGTATTTTAGAATTGGCTAAAGTGTCCAAACATAACATAAACACATATACAAAAGCAAAAAAAAAAAAAAAAAAAAACACTTAAAATAACAAGTATAATCAAAGCAGCTCTAAGTCACAAGCACTAAATTGTGGAAGATCCCTATATTACCCTTCATTTGCATATGAAGGAAGGCGAGCAGACAGAATAGCTCATTTTATGCCATCTGGAAATGATACAAATATTGCTCTGTAGATTGGGAACTGATAAAGCCTGGCCCTTATATGCCTGCAGGCGTAACGTAGTGAGAAAGAAAGCATTCATTCCAATAACCAGCAGGCTTCAGTAATGGAGTTATAGGAGAGTGCAGATATTGTACTTGCGCTGAATTGGGCCTGTTATCTTCTAATTACAATGGCGTTAAACAGAGTAATGAGGCTTCCTTGATGAACTCAACAAGTGCTTATTATCTCAAGAAAGGCAAAAAATAAAGCAGCTGCAAAAATTATTTAACTATCGCCAAGTTTAGCTGGATATGAATGGTGCAGCGACACTGATACTGTTTTAACTTTATGCTTGTTTTCATGAAACTTGGTATGTGCTCTGATTGCACTGACCCTTGTTGTCTGTCACAATATAGTCTAAGAGTAAGTAAAGCAGAATCTAAAGCAGAATTGGATATTGTGATGCTGGTGGCCCATAATAAGGCCTAATTTGAGTTTGATGGTCCAGAGAAACTGACCTCTCTGTGTACTCTGATGAACTCCTGTGGGTCTCCTTTGGCCCATGGTGGCAAAACCACATCATCTAATGGTGTTCCATCTTGCATGCAACCTGTATTATCAATACACACGTTTACAGACTAATGAAACAGACCATTTACAAATAAAATATAAAATATATTTATATTTTATATAAATATATAAAAACCCAACATTTCCATTCAATTGTTGTGCTAATACTGATATATATATATATATATATATATATATATATTACCAAAGTCAAATTGGTTGGAGTTGACAAGAAAGTCAGGGAGGTAGAAAAATTCTGGAATGAGCTCTCTGACATCACTCATATTGTCCTTAGATGCAGATTCCCACTCATTCTGAATGCTGTGAAACATCCGCTCTGGAACGTCAAACGTTCCGCCCTATGAAAAAAGATTAAATCCACCAAAAATTTAAACTCTAAGAAGGGTGCATTTCCTAATGTTATTTAAAAGCAAGTGACACGGTGAAAAGGAAAACACAATTTAGAGCAAAGAAACAGCAAAGTAGTAAAGAAAAATTACAAGAGATGAAAAAAAGACATCTCATCATATACATGTTTGCTAAATGCACAAGGTTGGGAGCTCCACCACCAGCAAGGTTGCCTAGAACACTAAAACGGCCCCATGTGTGTATATGAATCATAGTCAAGAAACTGATTTGAGACATTTTCAAGCAATTGATTCAGGCTTTTTATTTTTCAAGGGAGTTTATACGTCCTGGCGAAAATCTCTGGAGAAGTTCTGTAATTTGCAGTAAAAGCAAATGCCCTCATTGAATGAAAGTAATATACTGTTAGTGGCACAAATCTGATTATGAATATTACTGTATGGAGAAAAGCTGCTCAAGTGAAGCAAATATCATTGCAAAGTGTTATCCTAATGTTTGCATTACGTTACACCGCCTATCAAATATGCATGACATTTTATTTTAATCAATTGGTTCCATGTGTATAAATGAGATATTCTTTAAAAACGAAATGTGGTTTTGCATGCAAGTGACGCAAAAGAATTTATTTGCATACATATTAAAATCATACCCTAATTCAGTTTTGGAAAGAAAAAATAAAAAGCGCACACAAGCCCAAACAAGGCCAAAAACAATGAAGCTCATTTCATCGAGTAAGTTCAATTTAGAAAAATTTAATTTCACAGAAGTTCTGTCACACTGACATGTTTTGTGCTTCATTTGATAAAGAATAGGCATTATTTATTGGAGTTTCTGTAGCACTGCGTGCCCTGTAACAACAGCAGTGTGATGTAATTGAGCCTGGTCAAACAGGTGAGAAGTTTACCTGCAGCTGGAGGAAGGTCTGGGAGAAAGGCTCCATCCTCACCAGGTACGAGGCTACTATGATGGCTGAGGAATAGTGTGTGCAGTAATGACACTGAGCTGACAGATCACCTGTAATCATGACATTCACTAAGTAAATGAAAGCATTTATTTTATTTCATTCAGTCCTGCAGGACCCTGAATGTTTTTTCCAAATAACAGCCCTGATTCTGCCATTATGTTTTAAAGTTACTCTTGGCTAACTGAATCGGATTTTTTTTTGTTCAGTTTTGGGAAAGAAAACATAAAAACACCCAAAGCCTCCATGTCTGCAGGTGAAACTGACAAACTCCATGAACTTCAGCGGCTGTATGACGATAGGTTTTTAGGTCTCAGGTACAGAATAGTTGCATATAAAGGTGCATATGCTTTACCATCATTATTTTCCACCTCATTGTATCTCTGAATGAACTTCTCTTTTCTCTTCTCATTTTGAGCTCCCATTGGTTTGGACAGATCTCTGAATGTAGCAGGGCAGGACAGATCTAGATTCTAACAAGCGGTGAATGAGATTATGAAACAAACAAAATTTTCAGTATCAAAAGTTCAACATTTTCAGCTAAAGTTTGTGTGCATATTACTTTTACCTCTGATTCATAATCAGCAATGATCCATGGAAAAACAGGATATTGCATCAAGTCATTGTATGTCCGTCCAGCAAGCGTGTTTAAATGCATAAGGTATTCAAAGTTACTGATTTCTCCTCTCTATGGAAAAAGAAGATACATACTATTAGTACTTATGCATTTGGGTTCATGTAAAATAACTTTTCAAAGAGCTTATATTTATATTATGGGATTTAATCCATTAACTGTAAATTGTAAAGTAGTTAAAGACTCACACATTACCTGCCATTTAATTAAGGCAGTCTTCTCAACCGCTGCCATCTTTCTGCAAGAGAATAATTGAAGACAAATTTTATTCAAAGACTTTAATATGAACCATTTTGATATTTTTCTTACTTATATTACAAATACTCTGTTTGACCTATTGCAATGGCACCTAACATGTTATGCAAACAGAGCTGTTTACTTCTTAACAGTTACAGAATCAAGTGCCTTGAATACAGTGAATTCAGAACTAGTCATCCGAACCAAGTCTAATTAAGGAAGGTTAAGGAATAGAAAGAGCTTATGGATTTAAACCAAGGAGGGTCCGTCTTTCATCAGACACAGGGGCTAAAAGAAACACATACATTCTTGTGGAAAAAGGGGTTAAGACTTTATTCAGGCATGCCATTCCCTACTTTAAAGGAGTAAATAGTGCCATCTATAGGTTTTGAAAAATAACTTTAAACACACAATAACACATTAACTTGGAATTACAAGTGCAGTTCCTACAACAAGCCATCTAAACATGCAAAATCACAGCTGATTTGTCATGCATGCATAGGGATGATCAGATTTACACAGTAACTAAGACTGGTTTGCTCTCAAACATTTATCACCACTTATTCCCATATATAAATTAAAAGAAAGCAAGTGAGAGAAAAAAAAATGCAAAGTTCAATCATGGCTAATGGGTGAAGCTATTAACGTCCTGGACTTCAAAGAACATTCTGGAAACATAATCTGAGGGAGTGTACAAACAAACACTGCATCACTTCTTTCTCCTCTTTCTTTTGTGCGCGCTCCAGTCACAGGACAATAAAACTCTTGGCACCCTGCGCAATCGTTGCTTGGTAACGAAAGTTAAACAGGACAAAGCTTCTTTTTGGACTACAGTCTGAAGATCCTCCTCTGATTCTCAAGCAATTCAGTTGTGGACCTCATTTAAAAACTGTAAGTAAGAAAAACTTATTTAAGTCTTCCTTCACACTGGAAAGGAGATGAAATGAATCCTGGGTAACAATAGCTGGTTGGGGCAAACTGATGGTTTTTACACACTCTTGCGTAATCCTTTTACCTTTAATCCTTTTAGCCTTTCTGAAGTTGTCGTGAAGCTTGTTAAACACAGGCAAAAAAAATAAAAAAAAAAAATCACACTAACAATAAAATGTTTAAAGATATAAATATTCTCAAAAATGTGCTTACTGACAGATTTAGGAGGGTAAATACAGGTACAAATAGCACAACTAGCAAAGATAGACACTGAAGCCTAATCATCTATCACGGTATTTATATTTTTTCTATTACTAGAAAAAAATAAATAAATTTCAAACTAGCCATTTGGATATCTTAAAAACAACAAAAATGGCAAATTATGAGAGAGTGTCTAACTGTATTAACTCTAATCTGTTTTAGTTATACGTAAGTGCTGTATCATTGGTACAACGTGCAAAATAATTTTTTATTAATTTTAATTTTGGTAAAAATGTGAATATTCTAAACTATGTCTCCCATTTTGAAAAGCATATTCATCAGTTAGAAAGTATATTTTGGTAACAAACGATTTCTGGTCTTAAATCATGTAGTCGTGGCATCTATTATATTTCATATGTCACGAAAATAGCAATACCATCCAATTTTCTCTCCGTTTGGAGAGGTTCAGAATCAGCGAATCACAAACAACATGAAGATGGATCATGCCTATGGTCAGCTCTCTATAATTGCACCTCTCGGATGCAACGGATTCAAAAACAAAAGGTCTAATAGAAACAGGATGAACCGTATTAGCCCATCTACCAATGTGATTAATGAGTCGCCAAAGGGCTTACAATGCAGCCACTCCTCCTTTTTAATGGGAAGATATGAAGGGAGCGAGTTTAAATCTCTTTCCAGTGTCATTTATCAAAGTACTGATTTGACTCTCTCCACACAGTCACACGGACTGCTAGCGCCGCCCCGGATCAATCAGATGGAACACAAACAGCTTTTCCCAGAAAATGTGTTGGGTGCTCGCCGTACCCACTGTTATCTGGTATTAGCCTTAATTAGAGAACGACATAAGTCTATAAGATCCCCTTAGGGTGAGTTGGGTGAGTGAGTTGGGTGTAAACATCACACCCCTCTCATTCCCCAAACGGCCCGATACCTCTGCGCCCCCCAATACTGCCTGCGGGCATACATGATACCTCTTTCTCTATGCAAACAACTAAACTGTCCCGTCATTAAGTCAAACATGTTTAAAGCTACGAGGTCCTGAGATAATAATTACATGACTTGAGTTAAGGCTTAATCAAATTGATGCTTCAGAAGCGTTTAACCATTAATCTGTGTCTACACAGCTCCATGGCTAAAGGAAAGAGAGCAGGCAGAGCCAAAGGTCCGAAGATCACATTGAAAATGGCTAAAAATGCTCTCAGAGTAACTTCAGATGGCAAACTACGACTTGATCTGAGCAACGTAGGCATCGCCACATTTCCCAAATGCCTCCTAAAGTTAAGAAACATAGAGGAACTTGACTTGAGCCGGAACAAATTGAAAATAATCCCAGAATTCATTGGCCAGCTTACTGGACTGCGTTGGTTAGACCTTCACAGCAACCAAATTGAACAACTGCCCGAAAGCATTGGACTCCTGGGATCTCTGTTCTACCTCAACCTCTGTAACAACAACCTGGACTCTGCCGGTTTATCGCCTGAAATAGGAAGTCT
Source organism: Tor tambroides (assembly GCA_021397915.2). Lineage (NCBI taxonomy): Eukaryota > Metazoa > Chordata > Actinopteri > Cypriniformes > Cyprinidae > Tor > Tor tambroides. The sequence continues at coordinate 41,371 of JAFVLL020000885.1, read as the reverse complement.
GAGAAACCTCCAGGTTCTCAACTTGGGTATGAATCGTCTAAACGTTCTCCCTCCTACCTTGGCCACCCTGACAAACCTGACAGAGCTGGGACTTTTTGATAACTTGTTCACACAGATACCAGAATGCATAAACGTGTTGCCCAACCTGACAAAGCTGAACACCAAACGCAACCCTGTTTCCTACACACAGCGAGACGGCAAAGACTCTGACACAAAGACAACGGGAAACCTGTTTTTGGTGAGAGAGGGAGATTTGTGCCATCCTTGTCTAGAGAGGTGCAGAAGGAAAAAGCTGCTTGAGAAGTCGCAAAGAAAGATTCATTTTTCAGGGCTGATCTCGCCAAACTCTGTAGCTCGAGGCAATCAAGAAAATTGGCGGCAGCAGACTACTAGCTCACCTCCAAGTTTTCAAAAAGGACAAGCCAGACCTGCTGGAGATACCAACACATTGTCTTTTATGAATAACTTTTATACATAATGACACTCTACATAATGACTTAACATTTAAAACTTCTCCTGTACTTTTAGTAAATAAACTGCAGGTTTTGCAGGGGGTCCAGCAAATTTTGTTGCATCCCAAGCTCATTTTCATGGGGAAAATAATGAAAATGTGTGACAAACAAAACTACAATGAAGGTAACTTCAGCTCACTGAAGTTCTTAAGTTAAAGTTCAGCTAACTGTTTCGGTCTGTCTCCCAAATAAAACATTTTATACAGAATTAAAATGTACAAATACGTGAGTTTTCACATTAACAACGACTATTTAACAACGACTATCTGTCTATCAACCAAGGGGTCCTTTGATCTGTAATCTGTACAGTATCATTAAAAAATATATGCCTCAAATTACTGTGCATTTTTTACTGTAAGAAAACAACTTTGGCTTTGAAGCCGATGGGAAACCATCAATATTAAGTCCATTCCCTCTTCGTCATGTCAAAAAGTCAGGGGAACTAAACATGATAAAACTAAATTGAGCAGAAATTGAAATGGTGAGTTAAGGAATGATAATTTGAACCAAAACAACATCTGAAATAACAAATAGGTAGTAAGCTTATGGCACCCTTGCAGACAATTAACAACTATAAAATTGTGAGTTGTATTGGCTGCTGATGACTTTGAAAAGTTACTGAGGCTGTTTTAATTGGTAGGAAGTGCTGAAGATGCAGTAATTGAAGTTTCAGGGTAATGCTGGGATATTGTTTAGGGGATTGAGAGTCTTCCTGTCAATAGATAACCACACACATAAGAGAATGTGTTTTCTGGAAACTTTGAAACCACAAAACTCTGTCTGTTTCAATATACTGTAAAAGCATCATAGTCTTCCTAACTGAAGTAGCAGCTGTCTGCGAGATCTGGCAGATGCTTTTGACACTCACCTCACATTAAGTACAGTCTCTCCCCTTCCCTTTAATGAGGAGACCACAGAGCACAGCCTAGAAAGAAGGACAAAGAGAGAAAAAAATCAAGATAAATCAATTTAGTCTGTCACCTCACACACAGTTCTTTACCTGCCTGAAGCACAAGCACTTTCTCCTTTTACCTTTTATATGCATTGACGTGGTCATTGTTGAAGAATACCAGGAAAACTGAAGTTCCGTTCTTTAAGAATATTTCCAGAGCATTGTCCTATAGTGTCACCAAGAAATATAATTAACAATTAAACTAACAAACATGATAAACAAAAGAGAAAACAGAATAGAATAAATAAAATTAAACAAAGAATATATGAATTAAAAAGTGAAATGACTATGGGCTCAGTGAATCTCACCTCAAGCAGAAAGCGCATGAAATTGGCCTCTTTGATGTCATCATATGACCAGCGTTTGCAGCTTGGGCTCACTGAGTTTTTCTCTTTATTCATCATATTGCAAATATATGAATCTCTCACACTATAATAAGTACAGAAAATTTAAGATACTGTTAAATTTATACACAAAAATAAATAAATAAAGCTGTTCTATCTCAGTAAACGTAATGTTATCTTTACCTCCTTTACTGTCTTTTAATTATACTAATTATAACAATTATATACACAATTAAATATTTAAAAACTACAAATCCTTATTTACAACTTTAAAATAAAAATAGATATTTCAAATGTGTCTACTGCTTAAAAGTTTCTCATTGAATAAATATGCACTACCATTTAAAAGTTTCTCATTAAGATTTTTTTTAAATGAATGAATACTTTTGCGTAAAGATGCATTAAATTGATCAAAAGTGACAGCAAAGATGGTTATTATGTTACAAAGTATTTCTATTTCAAACAAATCCTGTTCTTCTGAACTTTCTTTTGAACCTGAAAAAATATATCACAGCTTCCACAAAAATATCAAGCAGCAACTGTCTCATTAATAAATATTTCTTGAGCACCAAATCAGCATATTAGAAAAATTTTCTGAAGGCCACTGAACACTTTAGTAATGGCTGTTAAAAATTCAGCTTTCCAGTCACATTAATAAATTACCTTTTATAATGCATTAAAATAATCTGTTTTTTAATTATAATAATATTTAACAATATAATAGTTTTTACTGTATTTTTGGTCAAATAAACGCAGCCTTGGTAAGAATGAGAGACCTCTTGCAAATACATAAAAAATTCTGACCAACCCCAAACTTTTCAACAGTAGTGTATAAGTAGAGTTGAGAGTTATGCAGAGAGAAATCAGTAGCTTTACTTAGTCTGATGATGGATTCTACAGCACACATCTCCTGTGGAGGTCAACGTGAAGCCCTCGCATACATAGAGGTCAGCTTTGCCAAACAACAGCACTCCTTCGGTCAGCACATGACCACTGACGACCACCACGCAGTGTTTGGCTTTGACCTGAGGTATGGAGACATTACAGCAGACAGCATGTGTATCAAGTAGCTCATACAGGAATCCGTATTGTGCATTGAACTGTTTAAAATAAAGCTGTAATTTGTTTTACATGCTGCCAAATTCAATGAATGAGTAAACACAATGTCAAGCCAAGTTTTCAACAGTTGTACGAAGTGTCACTGCAGCCTGCCTTCTGAATTGTGCCCTGGGGCTAACGTGTCAAAGAAGCGCCACCCCGGTCTTGATTGATCACTGTTACCACTTCATTATCTAAACAACACGGTGGAGAGACAAAAATTAAAGCCAGAAAAAGGCAAGATGCTGAATGGATGGGGTGTTTGTGAAACAAGGCCAATCTTCCGCAGGCGGAGTTCACACGAAACCTCTCGATTATGCACGGCTAATTGTATTGTCTCCCTTCATTTCACACCAAGCAGCTGCACCTGGCCTCAGCCCTGAGTCACCACGTCTCTGGGCTCCGGGGATCCGCGTCCCCGAAACATATGGGGTCCAGCCGTACTGCCAGCCGCTCCACAATTAATCCAAATCAAATCAGAGCCTCCTATCCATGCAAGCGCCCCCTCTCCGGTGCAGAGAGAGGGCCCCACTGTTTATTACCAGAATTAATCAATGACACAGCAACAATAGCAACACACTAATTGATTAAGGCCCTGTTTAAATATATGGTCCACCTGGTGGGGTTTTGGTTTCAAACGGAGCTATAAAACAGAATCAGCCTTGACCTGAGTCAGTCCTAATTCTGTCTGGTCTTGGGGATTTACAACAATGACATATTACACCTTGCTAGAAGATGTTTTAAGAGTGCTCAGTGATAGTTCACATCAGAAAAATATTATATATGCACCATGTATATATACATGGCCCTGACTGAAACCAAAGGTAGTCAGTTAATGACAGTTAATGATTATTTAAATGCATACTATTCTTATTTCTTCATTGAAATATTACATAGGAAAAAGGGTGGAAAATTTGGATATTTATAAACAAAATTACTTTTTTGAACGCTTTAACTGCCAAACCACACACACAGATTTTGTGGGGTAGCTACATAATAATAATAATAATAATAATAATAATAATAATTCTGGGTAAGAGGAGGATTGGGAAATTATATAAGCTGGATTCGAACTCACATTGCCCACGAGCACCAACCGCCACACCTCGGCTCCAGATAAATGCAATAATTAACAACACGTAATACTGCATCTCTGAAGTTATTTCCTGTTTGAGCAATAATGAAAAGCTAAGCCTCTGAAGACATTGTGCCTGTAAATTACAGTCATCACATTGCCTCTGGAATTGAGGCGTAGGCTGCGTTAAGCGTGTGCATTTCTATATTAATAAGTATGGAGAGGGCAATTCGGCTGACACGCAGCACAGCAGGACACACCACCGACTGAATGAATACAAGACAGCAGACATCACCCCCTACTGTTCCTTATTAATACTTCTGTCAGCCACTCTCGGCCCTGTTAATGCTGAAGAGTGCTGTCAGGCTCAGCACACACACACACACACTACAGCTGTCCACATCAGAATGTGAGAGAAGGAATGTGGCTCCAGGTGAATATGGGTCACTCTAACCTCTTCGGTGGGTTCCAGTTCCTTCAGTATGAGTTGAGTATCCATGCACTGCTCTGAGAAATCCTCGGGCAGAGGTGAGGCCTCATTCAAGACAGGGAAAAAGGTCAAATGCTGACAGTCTAAACCGTGCTCCTCCTCAACCTCCCGACTTGCCTCGCACAGGATCCTGGGGTCTGGGACACACATAAAATATGCACTTTTAAAACTATGCAGATAAAGCTGTTGCTGCAAAATCTTAAACATGTTACAACACTGATCATAAAATTGACAAAAAAAGTGAGATACCTGAATCAGCCTCAATAACTTCTGCAGCTCTTTTGCTTTCTTCAACAAAATTCTTCTGAATGAGGCCTGAAGTCAGTGTTGGCAACTATTAAAATAAAATTAACATAATAGAACTGAAATTGATAAAGAAGACAAATGAAAACTTTTTTTGTATTTTTAGTGTTATAAATTAATAATAAAAAAATAAAACCTGCATTTGAAGATTATTCAACAGTGAAATAATAGAAATAAGAGAAATTATAATAATAATAAAACCTGCATCTTTATTTTATTTAAAACTCAGAATATAATACTATCAATATTCCTCAGCCATAAATGATAAATGTTCACCCGTTTGGATCGACGTAGCTGCTTTCTGCGAATTCGGGATCGTGTTCGGTTACGCCCCTCGGCGGTGTTCTGCACCCAGCCTCGTTTGAGGAAGACTCCTGGACCAGGGCCGAAGAGACCCCTCTCTCTAAGCAAGTCTTCCTCTATTCTTAGCCACTGAACGGCCATACGATCATTCTCACTATGCATCATCTACACAAAACACAAAAGCAAATCAGTGAAATTTTTTTGCTGGATTCCTGAGGCACAGCATTATAAATATTAATGGTTAAAAAAAACAAAAAAAACCTGTGCGTGACTCCTCAACATGCTGTCAAATATGGTCTCACAAGTTTGCCAGTGTGCCTCCATGTCTAAGACCAACCCCTAATGGAAACAAACACACACGACATGCGCACACATGAAGGTACATTATGAAGGTGAACCAGCAGAGAGTTATATGTATGTAAACGGTCTTCTGTAGCTATTAGGTTTGCACACAGTTACAATAACATTTCGCAAATTGCATTCATGTGGGAAAAACAAGCTAGTGGCTATTTAACCATACAATAAAGCTGTCTCCAATAGTCCTCAGTGTGCTCTAATTAACTTAAAGTATAATATAAGCGCAGTGTGAGGTGGCTGCTGGGCCTGCGCCATGCTCTGTGTCCTGCTGATTTATTGAACTGATAGGCATTAGCCCTTCAGGAAGCCTGTGTACTTCACCACCGACCTGCTCATATCCAGATTTACTTAAAGGCTCATTAAACCAATCATCACAGTGTTGTCCTCACGGAGCCGGCCCAACAGCCACACTGACTGCAGTTCAGAGACTAGAGGTGAACCGTGCACTGAATCAGTGTACTGAATCCAGCACTCCAATAGCTCAAACTGAGACAATATGATGGCACAAGATAAATCTAAAATTAGTAAAAGGTGTAACTGCATGAAAACGTTTTGTTTTGTTGTTTTAAAATCACAGTGGACATAATATGGCTTTTTTGGTGCACCTACTAAATGGTGACTCGAGGTTGGTGAATAGTTATGAACAATACATTTTGACTACAACTGATTTGTAGAAATTTCATTTTGACATGAAATAATTTTTACCATTATTAGTGTCAAACGCAGCAAATTAAATAATCTACTGTAAAATAATAAAATCATGAAAATTTCCTAAAGACTGAATACTTTTTATAGACAGTGTGAAAAGGATTTCTGCAGGAAAACAACATTTCAAAACATCATTACATCAGGATTCCAATAAAATAGTTATTTATTTTGTAGTTTTACTTACAGTAGTCTACTTGTTTCACCTACATACCCATCGCTGCTTTGTATGCCATAGCAAAATGAGAAAATCCAACCAAAATTCAGGAAAAATGCAATTTGGGTACTTAGAAAGAAAAACAGTGACAAGTTATAAAACTAGAAAAAAAGAAAATTGTGCATTTGTGTGTGCTAAATGGATGGCGGGATTAAGAAGTGTTACAAAGGAGTTCACAGGAGTAATTACGACCCTGTGTTGACAGATAAACACTGAATCATCGCCTAATCGTATTCTTTTATTTAGAGAATCATAAGTAATATATAGCATTAATTACTCCATTTACCCAAACAGCAAACTTATTGGCCTTGTACACGCGCCACATTAAACAGCATCCCCTCTGCAATTAACATCACACTGATTTCCATTTTAATTACTTTCCACAGAAAAAGACTACCTTTGATGATAACATAACATAATGTCAGCTTCATTTTAGGCTGTTGGTGAATGTGTAATAAACTTAACTTGATCATTAGCTATGTTAATTAACTTTCCATTATGAAGATATAATTAGTCCGTAGCATATATCTGAAATGAATCCAGAGGAAAGTTTGCCCTGTGCCGCGCTGTAAGGGTAAGTTCTCTGGTGTACAGGCAACTGGATTAGACTGCGTGTGCTAAATAAATGTTTTAAAACGCTGAAATTGATTTAGCTCCCATTAGACAGAGATGATGTAATAGTAACCAATAACTAGTACAAATAACTATGGTCAACATCATCAATTAAAAAGACAATTAACCTGTGAAAAACAGTTTTTTGGTTGTTTTTTTTAAATATTTTTAAGGCCACTTTTTACTTAAGTTTTCTTTTTACTTAGGTTTTCCCCTATGCAGGGATAAATGAGATATAACTAATATTCCTATTTATTTTCACAGTACTATCAACTGAAATTAGAAGAAAGTGTATTTTGCAAGGGCCATATAAATATGACTTCTCCAAAAAAAAAAAAAATTGACAACTTGGCCCACATTAGGGGCAAACTGTGTAATATGTAAACAATTTACATTTCAAATAACAAAAACGAACATATACGAGAAAAAAATAAGTAAAATCCCATTCTAAAGTCTTATGTTTGGACATTATTCACATTTTCATAAAATAGCTGGGAAAAAAAGTTTCTTATTCAGAATATTTCAGTGTAGCAGTATGAATAGTTCTGAATATTTATAATACTGTCTATATGGCATTTTCTGCATTTGAGCAACAAACACAGCTAATCATTTTGTTAAATCTTTCTCAACTGAATTTTCTTCCTTGAGCTAAAGTTAACTTTCTATCAAAACTTGAAAGAACTAAAGTACGATCTGACGATTGTGTGCACCTCATGATGTGTTTATGACGACTTTCCAGGAGAAATTCAAAATCCATAAAACTCTCAGCAAATTTCAAGCAGCACGTTTCTGAGGAGAACAATTCATCAAGACAGCTGATAGGCTGTCACAAGCTGATATGATGCAGAGTAACACAAAATGAATGTTTTCATCGGATCGGGACTGCCTATAATTACCGCCCCCTGTTTCTGAGGCGGAGACGGAGATAGCAGCAGTTGCAAAGAAACAGCAATTTCATGCCCTTGTGCCTGAGTAATATCTTGGTGCATCCTTTTCCAGATGGCGACGTCTTCAGCGGTGGGAACTAATGATGTGGGCCGCGTTTCGGGGGGGAAAAACAACAATAACAGCGTCTTTAACCTTCAACAGCAAACGCAATGTTCTAGTGAGTGTTCCCATGGAAAAAATTAACAAATATCAATTACATTGCCCACTGAGGTGTACTCAGCTGTAATAATCCAAATTGATTTAGAGACAGGATTGAGACAGTGCCACGGGGTAGGTGGCGGCTTCCGGTTGCGGTGACATTGGGATGGTGTGAGGGCAACTGTGAAGGTATTCTCACTGACTAAACCAATCACTTCCTGTCTGTCCATAACATCACTCATAGAGTACACTCAGCAAAGTGGTTCTAGACACGCATCGCATCAAGGCAGTGGAATATAACAGAAAATGTGTTAGAAACAACTAGACGGTCCTACCTCAGGAGTACCGACTGTATCCTTCCCAAACCTCTTCTGAACAGATTGCAACGCACTGCTGAGAAGTCCTGCCCTCTTCTGGTGACCATTATTTGCTTTTTTCTTCTGAGAGTCTGAAAGAAAAATGTTAAAATATGAAAATAACTTTCTAATATCCAACTTCAATTTCCTCTCTTACATCAGTCAAATACAACCAAAACTAAAGCAAGAGGATCAAAATAAGAGTCCTGAGAGTAATCTCAAATGTCGACACACAAGCAGTGACTGACCTATAAACAGCTGCCAAGCTTTCATGGCCGTCTCCTCCCACAGAGGGCTCACATCACCCATAGAAACCTGGCCCTCCTTGCTGCCCGGCTTAGCAGACAGGTCGATTTTATAGGCCTCCTCTAGCGCCTGTCTCCGCTCCCGCATGACTCTATTCCAGGTGCTTTCCACAAGCATCATCAGCTCTGACTCCACTAGAACACAACCATATTGAAACTTTTAATTTTACTTGTATGCCTGGCAGACAGAAAAAAATAAAATAAAAGTAAATATATATATAAAAACAGACCTTCTGCTGAATCTGTGACATTGGTCTGCGACATCACCCGGTTGTTCTTGTGTGGGAAAATATGCCTCCAGATGTTTCTTGTGGGTTTTTTATGGACTTCACAGCCAAACCCCTCAAGAAAGCTAAAAGACAGCAATTTTAAAAAATATTTTTTTCTTATTCAGCAAATGAATAGTAAAAGGAGGTGCCTGAATTTAGGAAAATGTTGAATTATACTAATTATATTATAAATGATTATATTAAACAAGATGTTATTTTACATCTTTATATGTGATTTTGCAATCCTGATATTAAAATATTGGAAAACAAACAGTTTAACTAATGTTAAACACCTGGTTTTATTTATTTATTTATTTAGCTAGCTATCTAGCTAAAAATAATAATTTTAGGGTTGTAAATCATTTTTTGATACAATAACCAATGATATGTTGGAATTGTGCTTTTTAGCACTTTAAAAAAGAAATAGGACAACAAAATGAAACCTGTTAGTGAAAAGTGGCACTATCACAACAATGAAACCCACCTGCCAGAGCGGATAAGGACAAGGCAGTGCATGAGACAGCTGATGAAGTGGACATTGGCATTGTATGTTGCCATGATCACATCCCAGTGCTGCTGTAACACGCGAAGTGTTTGAATAATGAGTTCCTGCTCAGCTGGTGTCTGTCTGGGTCGAGACAGGAAGTAAAGCAGGGCTCGGTTCAAGTTTTTGTACAGAACGCCAACCGTTATTTCCCGATTACTGTGACCTCTCTCTAGTGCCTGATGTCAATACAAAAATGCACTGTAAATACAAGTTTGTCTAGGCTTGAAACAGTAATACAGTATATTGAAGAAATCAGAAGATAAACTCACCACTGCTATCTGTTCAGCAATGAAGACCAGGAGGTTCTCTGGTTCCACCACAAACATTCCAGAGTAGACTTTTTCCACTAGCATTTTACTGAAAAATGCCACATTCTCAACCAAAACAGCAGCTTTTCCTTCCTGCCTGGTCCTGGATGGATCTAGGGAGAATGTAGTGGGACATGTGAGGGGTATAAAAGCATCCTTAAAACCCTGATTATTTTTTACAATATAATTTCATCCAAAAAGATTAAATCAATTTCTGACATTCAACAAATTAATTTAAAGAAGTGTTTTACGGTGTATGATAGATTTTACCATCTCTGGTCACATGAGTAGTCTGGCCCTCTTCCTGTCCTGTCATGTGGATGATGTCCATCACAAACTCCAGGAGTTCAGTCTGAAAGCTCTGTCTCTGCTCTTGACAGACACCATCTGGGGAAGACTAAACACAAAACATTCAAAATGTTAAAATGTGACCGTGGACCACAAAACCAGTCTTAAGTAGCACGGGTATATTTGTAGCAATAGCCAAAAATACATTGTATGGGTCAAAATTATCGATCTTTCTCTTATGCCAAAAATCATTAGGATAGTATGTAAAGATCATGTTTCATGAAAATATTCTGTAAATTTCCTATTGTGAATGTATAAAAAAAACTTAATTTTTGATTAGTAATATGCATTGCAACTTTTGATTTTTTTGCACCCTCAGATTCCAGATTTTCAAATAGTTGTATCTCGGCCAAATATTGTCCTATCCTAACAAATTATTATTCTTATTTATTCAGCTTTCATGTGATGTATAAATTTCAATTTCAAAAAATTGACCCTTACGACTGGTTTTGTGGTCTGGGGTCACAAATAATGCTGGGAAAAAAAGGTCTTCATTATAGTCTACAAAAGCACTACTGGCTTGACTGTATAATGTGCTAGATGTTGTCCCCCCAGTGAGCAGTAATGTGGATCTCATCATCAAAACTGAGCAAAGAGTGGCACCTTATGGAGGAAAAATATTATACACAACATCAGATGCTGGTTTAACAGCTCAGATGTGACTGCATTGGAATAGCAGTACCTTTTACTATTAAACAGTACTTAAAACAACAAACAGTATGTGATAATGTAGTGTTCCTTTTTTATTATTATTGTTATTATTATTAAAATACAAAATAAATACATTATAATTTATAAATAATATTAAGTAAATTATTATTGCAATTTAAGATATGATTTAGTACTGTTATTATTATTATCATTATTATTAACAACAATAATGTACATAGAATGTATACTTAATGATTATAAATACATAATATTAAAAAAAAAAAAAAAAAAAAGTAGTTTGATTTATTTCATGTCAATATTTTTCATCCCTTACCTCTAGCAGTTGTATTAAAGGATGAAAACCATCTTTGACCGGAATGTTAATGAGGCTGTCCATCAAGAGGATGCGGATGAAATCACACACCTGCTTCCTGCCTGGGTGGGAGGGGCGGAGCAAGGGGGGCTCCCCCACTACTTCGCTACTTTCTCTGATACCCTGGACACCTGTAGAGCTCTGTATGAGAAGCAGAATATCACTTCTGTAAACTGCTTGCCTATAGGGCAAAAAAATGTCTCTAGGGTATATTTTTAAATTGCACAGAAAAAGGTACAGTCCCCAAAAGTCTCACCTCTGGGGTTTCAAAGGGGAAAACAGCACTGGCCAGTGAACTAAGAAAATCAGGGGAGGTCCAGAGAGGATCTTGAGGAAACAAACTATTCACCAGGCAGAGAAGCTGCATCACACTACCCGGGTAATGAACTTCCCAGCCATCTGCACTTCCTGTAACAGGCTTTTTAGAGTAATACAAATACACAACTTGAGGAAAGCTTGTTTTACTGGTCTTGCAATGACTATGGTGACACAGATAATGCCTGTATGTAACTGTATTATGCAACCAGTTTGCAATAAGTGACTGTAATCCTGCTAACTGCCTCTTAAAGAATATGTACAAGATTACATTCAACAGAAATGCAACTGTCTGTCTATTACAGTATTGCATTTTTTTGAGCACTAGGTGGTGCAATCCCTTATTATGCTTTAACTGCTATCCAATTCCAACTGCTATATAATCTGAATGTTTTAAATATAAGTATTATATGTGACCTTGGATCACAAAATCAGTCTTAAGTAGCACGGTTTGTAGCAATAGCCAAAAATACATTGTATGGGTCAAAATTATCGATTTTTCTTTTATGCCAAAAATCATTAGGATATTAAGTAAAGATCATGTTCCATGAAGATATTTTGCAAATTTCCTACTGTTAACATATCAAAACTTAATTTTTGATTAGTAATATGCATTGCTAAGAACTTCATTTGGACAACTTTAAAGGCAATTTTCTCAGTATTTAGATATTTTTGCACCCTCAGATTCCAGATTTTCAAATAGTTGTATCTCAGTCAAATATTGACCTATCCTAACAAACCATACATCAATGGAAAGCTTATTTATTCAACTTTCAGGTGATGTATAAATCTCAGTTTCAAAAAATTGACCGTTATGACTGGTTTTGTGGTCCTGGGTTACATATTATTAAATTTAGCAGTTTTAGACACACCTTAGTAATGATAACTTTAACCAACTCTAAAAGAACACAAGCGGCATCTGCACATAGTTGAATGCCCTCAGATCCATCACTACAGCTGTCAATCAAACTCTGAAGCATCATGTCAACATCCACCTGCCATCCAAAAGACAAAGCATAGTATAAACATTCTCATAATTCATCACAACCATGACAGACATATAAACAAAGGGAACAGGTCATTTGAATTCCACAAATAAATATACATGCCAATAAAATACATTTTGACATATCAGACAATTAGGCAAAGTGACCTCTACCTGCCCAGCAGGAGCCTGGAAATCAGATTTTCCTATAAGCAGTGCAGCAATAGCTCCATAAACTTGAGGTAGGTGGATGTGGTTGACAAGAAGCTTCTTCAGGACTTCAAACCCCGGGCAGATACAGCTCAAACATTCAAAAGACCATGAGCGAGACTTCAAATTATCTAAAATATATCAAAAATCAATTTTGTTACATTATTTGAAATAGTTGCATTGCTGTGTATACTGTAGCAATCACAATGACGGTACTTTTGAAACTTCATCTGGAATTACCTGTGATATTGGTGGGCATCTCCATGGTCTCCACTAATGTTCCTGGTGACACACCCTCTCTGAACTTTGTCAGGATGTTTGGATATGATAGGAAGTGAGTAAGCAGCGTGAGCACCAACAGGACTGTGCTGGTGTGGATGTGGCCCTGTAAGAATAGGAGGAACCAATCGGATCCCAATGCGAAGAATACCTCTTCCTGGTTACTGTCATTTAAGAAACATATTTAGAACACAAGATTAAATTATAGGTCAGTGGGTTCATAGAAACAAGGATAAAGAGTGCAAGACTTTGTGTTGTTGTTACGTTGCTAAACTTGACTCACATGCTTGAATTGTTTAAGATAATTAGAGAAGACAGCATAGAGAGCAACTGGTTCCTGATCCAAACTGATCTCCCTGGAGTCTGACTCCAGCCTAGAGCCACAAACAGTTTAAAAAGAGCATGTAAGGAGTGAGCTTCCTTCAAAAGTTTCAAGATTTTGGAGCTGAGCACAAATCGAAAATCATTAACAAGTGAATGTTATTGCAAAAATCTATACCTTGTGATTGATCATCAAAATCCAAATCAGAGAAAGTGCTTTTCTCGTTCAAAGTCGGAGGCAAAAGACTATGAACTAAGAAGAGTCCAAGCCTGATTGAACAAACAGGAATGTCAACAAATCAGACTGGGTGATTTATTGTTGTTAATTCAGTGTCTTAAAGCTTTGGTGATTTTCCCAAAATTGTCTGATAATCAATAATGTAACAAATTTTTCAATTTAATCTGAGCTTATGAAAGTTAAAATATGCCTCTTGATGTCTGTGGTGTTGAAATATTCCTCGAGGAGGGACTTGATGATGGTGCAGATGACTGACACCTTCCTGCAGGTCACACTGGTATCATGCAGCAGGATCAGGAGTTTGCTCATCATGTTGAGTCTGTGCATGACTTCAGCATTCTGTTGACTCCCACTGGAAACAAACTCACAATCAGAAACACGTATCCACAGCAAACAGCACTGGCATGGTTGCATGATTGAAAAACAGGAAGTGAGCCAAATGTTTCACATCACTTTATGCTGCACACTAAACATAAAATCACAACGTGACATCAGTAGCCAACAGCATACCTTGATGACTTCAAGATATCAACAAAATGATTTAAAACACAAACGTCAAGATTTTCTGGAGCATTCTGCCACACCTACAGGAAAAAGAAAGAAGAAACTTGAAGAAATGACAATACTTTTGCAATTTCACATCTTGCGAAACAACAGAAAACTAGAAACAAAATTAGCATCTGAGTCCTTCCCGGACTTTCCTATGTGTTTTTAGAATGGTGGTAAAATAAGGTCTGTAGTTAACATTACTTAAAGAGACTTTCCCATTTTTGCTATACAACATTAATCATGCACTGTCACATCTCAAACATGACTTTTGCAACTGCTGTGTGCTTTAAAAATGTATACTATGTACACTACCATTCAAAGGTTTATGGTCAGTAAGTTTTTTTTTTTTTTGGAAAGAATTTAATTGTATTTAGCAAGGACACATGAAATTGACCAAAAACAAAAGTGACGCTAAAGACATTTATAATGTTACAAAAGATTTATATTTCAAATAAATGCTGTTCTTTTGAACTTTCTATTAATTAAAGAATTCTGAACCTCTCAAAGAAGTTTTTGAATTCAAAAAAAAAAAATCTTACAGACCCCAATTTAAAGAGTAGTGTACCTTGCTAAAAATGTTTCTATATAAAGAACCTGTTCGTTTAATTGCACATCATTAATCAAGCACATACACTTGCTTCCTTCTTTTGCATGCAGAAAGTACTGTTAGCACTATTTTTATACAGGTTAGCCCACTTATTCAATAACTGAAAGGAAAACTAGAAACAGAACATAAAATAAACCTGTTCGTGCAGTCATCCTGCAGCACTTGAAAGTGAATTTCTTTGTGCCATCTTATTAGATTTGCAGTGGTTTTCAACCTTCACAACAAGACTCAAAGTATTTGAAGAATGTTATAACTAAATATAGACTCAGGCATGACCAGATTTGCTTTGTAGTGACAGCCAGCAAGTTGGCCTTCTGGGTTAGTCTACAAATTGACGTCATGACTGAACAGCTCTATTAATGTTCAGCTAAAGCCATTCACAATGTTATTTCACTCACCAGAACAGAAAATATTGTAGCTATAAAGAAATATACCACACCAATCTCAAACCTACCTCAAAGTCACAGAGGATGTCCTGGAAGGCAGTGATGTTTGGAATGCGAACAGCGACAATGCCCAGCTCCATTGTGCCCACTATGGCCATAATGAGCTGGAAAATCCTGCTGCTGATCAGCTGAGACTTCATCTTCAGAAGGAAGGACAAGAGCTGAAAACACAAAACAAATCAAATCTGCAGCTTGGATTCGTTATACTTCAAGTCTTAACTTACTTTATTTGACAGCACTACCTTATAGCCATTGGTCCGTTTCATCTCCTGCTCCATCACAGGATTTGTCTCTAAAACCGAAAGTAGAACTTTGACAGCAGCATACAAGGAACTGTCATCTGACGCCATCGCCACCAAACTCAGAATGGCAGAAGGTCCACCAATATACTGGAAGCTACTTGCAGCACTGTATGACTTGAATGTCCTTACACCTGGAAATCAAGGTGTAAAATCAGCCTTTAAATTAAAAGTTCACTACGAAAACAAAAATGCTGCAGTCTTGTCACACAGTAAGCATTTTAGAAAAGTAGCTAGTGGACTTTTTACCAAAACAACCAACCAGGGCTGCCCCAATCGTCCGAGCAGTTCCACTAAGGTGCTGACTGATGTTATGAGCCAGAAAGACAGGAGTACAATTATCACGTGATGTAATCCCCATCTGTGATCAAAATAATAGATGAATAACTCATGATTTAACAATCAAAATAATTCAATCCATGAATAAAAAAGGAAAATAAAAGCACCTCTTTGGCTATAAGGCGACAATCTACTTCGTTGTACTGGTCTCTTATATCAACTACTGTAGTGATGGTGGATACCGCCGTGTTTATGGCAAAGGAAATCCTCTCTGGGGAGACCATCCTGATTTGGGACAGTGCAACATCTGTCTCGCCTCCTAATTAACACATGCACTTGTGTGAATACAGATTTACATAAAATTCAGAACTGTTTTTGGACAGAAAAAAGCAAACTTTCTTACCTTGGGCATTGAGAGCAAGGTAGTTGCCAATGTATTTGGTGCCTTGCCCATAAATAGTCTCCACCTGACCAGAACTCAAAACTTCTTCAAACAAGTATGTCGGACCGACCCGCCAAACCAGAGCCGCATGCTGTTTCCAAAGAGATGGAGTGCCAATGATCCCACAGACGTCAATGACTGCAGAGGGATCCATTGATATCGACTGACCAGGAAACGGCTGAATGTATTTAATCTGCAAAAAGAGCAACAGAGACAGATTTTGTCAGTTAATGCTGACCCACAATTACTCATTTTGGCAGAAGCTTTTATCCAAAGCAACTTAAATTGCATTCAAGGTACACATTTTTTAGGTTCTTCATTGCCTTGGAATTGAACCCACGACCTCGACGTTAATATTTAAAATAAATTAATAATATATACAAAATTATTTAAAAATTTGCAAAACATTTTAAAAAATCTTTCCAATCCCAAACTTTTGAACAGTAGTTTACAGTATGTCATTCAAAACTATCCTTAATATAAATTCCTGCACAAACCTTCGCTGTTCCAATTGCTGTTGCATTCAGATAAACAGTGACTAAACAGCTCTTCTTGATTCCTTTGGCCATAACCAGACAAAGATGGTGCCATTGGCCTGGTATCAGCTGTTTGGAACATTTAAACCGCACTGAGGATGGTAGCGCGCCAGGAGTCTGCTCGTCTGGCTCCATCATGTCTGTAGAGTAAAATAAATACTGTAAACAACACATGCATAAACTAGTACAAGTGTAAATAAACAGTAATCTCAAGTGAAATTTTTCACCTAAGAACTGGTAAGGTTCCTCCTCAGTGGAGATCACCAAGGAGCCGTCAGTGGCAGAGATACTGACAGAGAGGCAGCTGAACTGCTGCTCAGCGCGAGACATGTGGCGCACTACCGTGAGCAGACGCACAGGGTGGGATTCGCAGGCTGAGCTGAACCTGCAGATCATAAACCAACAGGAGAAAGACAGGCCGGCTGAAGAAGGGAAGCCTCTGCAGTCTGCAGAGATAAACAAGAAGATAATATAACAAGAACAAGACCTGCATTGCACTTTTATGTATATTATAAAGGCATAAATGGGTAATGGGACCCTTCTGATGCAGATAAATCAATTTGGAATCAATCTTTTATTAGTTTATTAGTATATTAGATTTGCATACCAAAATAATTTGTTGTAATTATATGTCTCATGTTTTAGATGGGGCTTCTATCTCAGATTGTTTTTATGAAATAATGTAATTGTCTTACCAGTGCCCAAGCCTCCTGTGGAGATAAAGTCTGCACTGACACCTTTTACTGTGGCAAGGGATGGCAGAAAGAGACATCTGTGGAGACAAAATGGTTATTTGTCATTTAGCAGAATAACTAAGGCTTAATTAATATATCAGTAACTTTAATTGCAGTCACATCTTACATTTGGCAATAATATGGTAAATGTAACCTCTGGTCCAAAACTTGTGCCATTCAACTTTTCTTTTGTCAGTTTAATTCATCACTATGTTCAATCATTTCATTTTTATATTAGGTCTCTAAAACAGTGGTTCTCAACTTTTTGTTTCAAAGGCCCCCATTGTCCAACATAATATTCAAAGAAAATTTCTATTAACAGAAACTTAACAGAAAAGTGTCAACATACAGTATGAATTAACCACAATCATTTTGTGATTCCACAAGTTTCAAGAAGAGTATGTTAAATAAAACCAATAGTTATTGAGGGGGAAAATGAGATCTCAGTTAACTTCTTAACTTATGTATAATTAATGTATTGGAAAATTAAATATAATAAAAATAATATTAATATCAATTGTTATTCATTTAAATAATCTGAAGGCATCCTGTGTTGTCACACCGCTGTCAAGTGTGCAGGCCCCAGTGGGTCCTGGCCCCTGGTTGACAACCACTGCTTTAAAGGACACAAATCTGTATTGTTGTCTATAAACCGATTAATTTCTAAGGATATCTGCAAACACTTACCCATAGCCACTGTCTGTCATGTCAAACTCCACAAAAGAAGGGGAGATGGAGACTTTGTGTGGCTGAAAGCACCGTGGCGATGTGATGGAGACAAGACTTATGATCCTATGAAGAGGAACTACCGTCCCACTGTCTGAAGATGTTTTCAGAAGACTGAAGCTTCTTTTCATTGCCTTTTTCAAGGATTTCCTGTTATCCTCTTTTGTCTGGTCTGCAATAGATAACAGAAAATTACGAAAATCAAAAGATGTAACATTATGATCAAATGTTTTCTTGAAACAGGAAGGAATCCAAAAAGGAAGTCTGTGAGGACTATGAGGAACTGTACTTGTGTTGTTGGCCTCTTCATAACAGGCAGAAAGACGATTTTCTCCACTACACATCAGAGGATCCCCAAGACACAAGAACCGCCTAAGATAAAGCACAATATTGTAATGGCATACAAAACATGAAAATCTACATTCATCATATCATATATTCAACATTTGTCATGAGGAATGCATATGCATGTCAACTGCATCTGCTTATGCTGACCTGAGGCACTTGTGATCCATGGACTGAGATGCGAGTTTCTCAATGATTCTTACTATGGGCAGGTGTAGCGAATGGGAATCGTCGATGAGGATATGTTTGCAGTGAGTCAGCAATGCGGACAGCAGACCAAATTCACACATGATCTGCCTGTTTCTTTCTGACTTCACCAGAGTCTGCACATGATGAGCCACAGCCAGCTGCAGCTCTTCAGACAACTAAATGAAAGAATGTCTGCAATTATTGTAGTATATGCTCAAAAACAAACGCATATTTTAAAGATTTGGGTCAGTACAATTTTTGTTCAAGAAAATAATAAAGGATGCATTAAAGTGATCAAAAGTGATAGTAAAGACATTAATAATGGTACAAAGGATTTCTATTAATAAATGCTGTTCTTTTGAACTTTCTATTTATTAAAGAATTGTTGATAATAATAAGAAATGTTTCTTAAGCACCAAATTAGCATATTAGAATGATTTCTGAAGGATCATGTGACACTGAAGGCTGGAGTAATGTATAAAATATTAAAATTAAAAACAGTTCTTTTAAATTGTAATAATATGTAATTGTAATAATAAAAACTTTTTAAAAATCTTACTGAGCCCAAACTTTTGTACAGTATGCACATTTTGCTGGACTGACATTAAAAAAATGCATTTTTAAGTGGACATGTCTATGCTGTTTGTTTTTTCATTTAATCTAAGGCCATTACTGGCTATTAGTCATTACACTAAATACAAATTATGTAGAAGATATGAACATGATTGTGGTTTTACTTACACAAGGGTCACTGGGGCAGTAAATACTAGGCAGAAGAGTCATGATCAGCATAACAGCTCCAGGATGAAGAATGGTGAGGTCATAGTAAGCCCTGAATAAGCAATGACACATTTAACAATCACTGATAGACAGAAAAAGCAAAGCAGAAACTGTCCCAGTATTGATTCAACTGACTTTTCAGGTTAAGACAACAGCAAGTCTATATCAAATAACTATCATGCTGTACATCTTTTTTGGAGTGATTTATATGTGATTGTCCTGACAAAAATAAATAAATAAACAAACAAACAAACAAACGGACGGTGTTCTAATATCTATAAATATATAAATTTGATTGAGAGAGCTACCTTCCAGAATCTGTTGACACAAATGAGACACTTGCAGCCCTAGTGTGATTCAACGCCTCATCCTCATTGGATGGCTCCCCTGTCTTCTGGCCCAAGATTGTGATCTGACGTTCAACAACTTCATTATTATCCTGCGATCCAGTGCATGGATCTGCAGCCAAGCTCACACCAGTAGCAAACTGCTCCAGGAATCCCAGCAGCTTAACACAGTCTCCTAAAGGTGGTGGCAACTGAGGTTCTGGCCTCTCCGCCACCTCCACAAACTGTTGGAAAGTCCTGCAGTCTGAGTTTTCTTTGTCTGTTTCCATAGGGACTCCTCTCTGGAAACAGCCCAGCTGCAGCATGGCATCACCCAGCTTCTCACAGACTCCGGTCGTGTGGAAAAAGTGGGCGTTGACAGGGTGCATGTGCACAGCAAGGGCTAGGGTGTGTAGAGTGAGGAGCAGCAGCTCAACAAGGCTCTGGCGGCTCAATGAGGACCATGGTCCCGTTGGAGCTTCCAGTAGAGATCCTTCCATGTCCACGACTATGGAGAGCAGGCCAGTAAAGCCTCCAGAAGTGCGGAAGGCGTTCCAACTGTTTGGGTTTTCCAGAACTTTCATGATAGACTGTGCAAAGGCAAGGCACAAGGGATTATTACAAGTACATTACTGGCATTGGTAAGGTTTTTAAAAAAAAAAAAAAAAAAAGCCTCATGCTCACTAAGGCTGCATTTATTTGATCAAAAATACAGTAAAAATGGTCAAATTGTGAAATGTTATTACAATTTAGAAGAACTGTTTTCTATTTTAAATATAAAATAAGATGTAATATATTCCTGTGATGGCAAAGATGAATTTTCAGCAGCCATTACTACAGTTTTCGGTGTCACATGATCCTTCAGAAATCATTCTAATATGCTGATTTACAGCTTAGGTAACATTTCTTTTTATTATCAATGATGAAAATAGTTGTGCTGCTTAATATTTTTGAAATCTTTTGTAACATTTTGTAACATAAATGTCTTTAGAGTTACACTGATCAATTTAACCTTACTACAAAAAAGTATTAATTTAAAAATTGTCTTACTGACCTCAAACCTTTCAACAGTCGTGTACTTCAGATGTTAATGCTTTTCAATCAACAACATTTTTGGAATTAGTTACTATGCCTACCCAGGATGTGTTCAGAATATCTGTTCGGATATAATGCATCACTACAAAAAGGGAAACGGGAGGGGTCTCCTGTATCGAAGAGCCTAGCACAAAATGGATTAACCCTTATTCAGTCTACCATGCTAATACATCAAAGAGCTAATGTGTCATAAAATGAAGCCCAAACCTAATTAGGACCAATAGAAGTAATCAGAATGGCTTTGACACATTTCACAGAGTGGTCGGGGTGAATCCAATTGTCAGCAGCCTTAACCTAGTTACAGTTTAATGGTCTGCAGGTTAGTATTCCTGCGCTTGAATCTAAAAAATGGACATGTACAGTAACTGAATAACATGGTTATGCATAATTGGATTTCTCTCACATTCTCTGATCTGATATTCCTCATAATTTTGTGTGTGTCGCACCACAAGGCTGCAAGCTTAATCAAATGAAGCTTGAGTTAACAGCTAACAGTATATTAGCAAATCAATCTGAATTTGGCTATAATGGAATCAGGCTCCCAAAAACTGATATAATAAATTCACCGGCTCATTATGCTTTAACCATGTTATAATTTGTTAGAATTAGGAATGGAAGCTGAATTTACAGACAGTTACATGATACCTGAGCTCAGTTTAGTTTTAGTAGGAATCCTCTCATTTATAATCCAATCATGCTTTGGAATAAACTGTGACTTGTATTTCAATATGTTTACATGCGTAAGAAATCTGGAAAAACCAGGAAGTCATAAATACATATGGAAAACCACCCTTTCAGCAGGCATATGTGACTAAGCATGTGGGTTAGCCAAAAATAAAAAGCAGCAATGGAATAAATACCTGTAAGAGATCTTGCTTGAGTCTGATCTCACTCTCAGTGGAGGAACATAGGGCTCCAATGGTGGTGCTCATGTATTCCTCGGGATTGACCACCGACAGCTGCTCCAGGATGCACAGAGCGGGACTGCGGAACTGCTCAACATCCAGAAAGATCTTCACATAGGGAATCATTCCTAAGTCCCTGATGAACACTATTAAAACAAAGAGACTGATCAGATCCACTATAATGACTTTGGTTGTACTGTGATTTCAAACTCCTTGCCTCAAATTATACATATTTGGCATATTTTTTTACATTTATTATAAATTTTATTTATTATAAATAAATATTTATCTATTTTAATTTGAATTGTTTTCAACTGTATTTTAGTTAGTTTTAATTATCTCCTGCGTGCCCTGCAAACAATTTTCACAGTAAATTTCACAAAGAAACAGCAAGTAACACATTAAATTAAATATGAAATATTTTCTTGTGAAAAATACTCCAATACACTTTTCTTTATTTATAACTTCTATTTTTTTTACAGTGTAAAATACTTGTTATAAAGAAAATGACTTCGACTAACCAGTGTTTCTGACTGACTGAAAGGCCAGGGCTGCAACCACATTTAAAATGTTGGTAGTTAATTTCCTCTCATAGCTGTCAGCCTTCTCCTCAACTTCATTCACTGTCAATCAATAAGATCTCAGATCAGGATCAGGCATCTGCATTTCAAACTGTCTTGTTTTCGTAATTCATATTACAGAGAAAACCATAAGACTCACCAGCAACACCAGCCTTTCTGATTATCTTTGCCCTTCTTTTAAGCTCAAACAACAGTTGTTCCATCAGTCCTCCATCACTAAGGACTTCAGACAGCAATCCGCTGTGCATGATGAGCCCGTAGAAGCAGTCCAGAGCTGCAATGTTGAAGGCCTCCGAACAACCCTGCTTCAACACAGCTTGGACCTTCCTGATTGTCTCATGTGGGATGTAGGAGAGCTGGTGGATGACGGTCTCAAGCAGTTCGAAGAAAATGAGGTGAACAGGTGGCGATTTCTGCCACACACACTCAGCCAGCTGAGCCAGAGACTGCAGAGACCACTCCAGCAGGAAGAAGTTAGCCTTTTCCCAAGACCAGATCATTTGGATGGTGCGCAGGATTTGGCCGCAGATTACCATGTTGCCTGAACGCAAGAAGGAGGACTGGATGATTTTGAAGGCTGTGAGGTTCTTCACTGGCGAACCTGAAGATATGAAGAAAGTCAGGCATACTGTATAGAATGTGAGGGAGAAAAGAAGCAACTAGTTGAGTATTTATTTACAGATGTTCTAGTCAAAAAAACTGAATGTACAGTAAAGAGAATAAAATTAGAAAACCATTAAATAAAATAAGCTCTAAAAATTATTTATACAGCAAATAATTGAATAAGAAATCTAAACTAAACTAAAATCAAATAAAATAAAGCTCTAAAAATTATCTTGATGAATACTATTTGAGATGCAATTAACTGGACTGGCCCAAAAGAACTTTGCAGCATGTTTGAGTAGCATAACCTTATATTCATTGACTTTATGTATAATATACAGTAAATACACAATTTGTAGTTTACATTTGTAACAATTTGTAACGTCATTCCTAAAAATATATAGTGAGACAGCAGCATTATTGATGCCATTATATACATCTATGAGCTCATGCAAATGAGAAATTCTGCATCAGTATCAAATATCACACTTATGTATCACACCTATGCTTGGTGAAACTGTGTTAAATGGCATGCATTAAAGAAGTTAAACCACATTTAGAACTATATCAACATTCAAATGCATCAACATATGAAAAAGACTGATTGGCTCTTTGTACAAAGGTGATCTGATGTTTATGGCAAATAAATATAGCTGCAGAGGGTAATAAGTTTGAATTTCACCCATAATTAAAATCACATCAAAGCCAAATGAAATAAAGATTAAAAAAGGGGCTGGTTTTCTCTCTCTCAGGAGTGAGGTGCTCTGGTGGTGATGAATGGAGAATTGCTGTATGGATGAGGAGAATGGATGCAGGGTGGCTTAAACAGGTTAGTGAGGAGAGCTACACTTCATCATCCTGGACATAATTGCCTTTTCTGTGGCGTTACCACGAGGTGGTGGAGCAGAGATGCAGAGAGGCACTCACTGTCTGTCATGGCGGCTTACCGTTAGTCAGGGTGGGGTCGAACCTAAAGCCTGGCGGTTGGGGGTTGTTCACACATATGGCAACCTTCAGCTCAGCCTTGCCAAAAAGCGTGAATGACGCAATAAGGCCTAGAAGGTCTTGAACTGCTAGGAAGTGCTCCTCTGTCACTTCCTCCTCACAGCTGCAAATAGGCAAAAATATGTCAACATGTCCTTCCTAAGTAAATATAGTATGAACAAACACTACTGTTCAAATGTTTAGGTTTTTGAAAGAAATTAACACTTTTATTCATTTGTGACATATTAAACTGATCAAAAGTGAGAGTAAATAGATATACAATGTTACAAAAATTACATTTCAAATAAATATTGTTCTCTTGAACTTTATATAAAAATCCTAAAAAAAATTTATTAAGCCGCTCAACTGTTTTCAACATTGATATTAATTAGAAATGGACCAAATCAGCATATTAGAGTGATTTCTGAAGGATCATGTGACACTGAAGACTGGAGTAATGGCTGCTGAAAAATCAACTTTGCATCACAGAAATAAACTATTTTTTATAATATATTAAAATAGAAAATTTATTTTAAATGGCAATAATATTTCACAATCTTACTGTATTTTTGATCAAATAAATGCAGCCTTGGTGAGCATAAGAGACTTCTTTTCAAAAACATCTTACTGCCCTCAACTTTTTGAATAACAGTGGCCTCATTCACTAAGCACTCTTACTTACAGTTTGGGCGCAGAAGAGTTTTTAACATGAAAATTTCTGGTGGATATAAGTACGAACAAAATAACGTTTTCACACAGGTTTTACGAAATAAGTGCATATGCACACTTAGTGAATGAGACCCATTGTTCATGGAGGGCAGTCTTGTACTGCAGTGACCCTTGCTGCGAGGAAACGCAGACACACAGTGAGTTAGAGAGAGCTGGAATGATCAGTAATGTGACTAAGCTCAATTTACTGCTGATCTCATTACGAGCTCTTTAATTATTGAATTCTGCAGCATTCAAAAAGAAACTTGCAGGAGGAAGGAGCTGAGACTGAGAGGAAGAAAGAGAGTTACAAAAAGGAATGGAAAGTACCTAAGAATGAAATAATGCATTTTCTGAAGGTGGTGGTCCACCTACTTGTTAATGCATCAAAGACATTTAGTCTTCAGTTGTGTGCCTTTCATATCTGCAATATTTAGTAACAGTCCCCTATTACATTAAAGCCCCCCCCCCCCCCCCTCAAAAAAAAAATCATGAATTTACCATAACAAGATAGCCTGAAAGATGCCATAGCCATCATTGTTCTCAAATTCTTCAAAAAGAGCAGGGCTGACTGGGTAAGAGTCCTTCACGAAGCTGAAAACACTCACGGCCACCTCAGCTAGAACATGACCAGGGACGTTCTCGCTGATCTTATGCATGTTCTGGATGCAGATCTTCATGCAGTTACTAGCTAAAGAAAACAAAACCCCAAAAATAAGTGTAAATACGCTTGTGGTAAGTACCTGAAGTATATACTAACAATTCAAATAAACATCATTAAGAATTCGGGAACTAAGTCTCCCTAAATTAGTTACTGGCTTCAAGACAAGATGTCCTCAGTCAAACTTTCTAACTTGATTCTC
Source organism: Tor tambroides (assembly GCA_021397915.2). Classification (NCBI taxonomy): domain Eukaryota; kingdom Metazoa; phylum Chordata; class Actinopteri; order Cypriniformes; family Cyprinidae; genus Tor; species Tor tambroides. The sequence goes on along the minus strand of JAFVLL020000885.1, from coordinate 15,815 downwards.
TAACTGCAGCTCTGTCTAGACCTAATGAGGATCTCCAGCTAAAAAAAAAACCAAACATTATGTAACCAGAGGTTTGGGACAACTAAAAAATTCAAATCAGCATCATGTGAATGCAAATCAAAATCATTGTCATCTGACGATGTGCTTACAGTGCCTAGCTATATGTGCTTAGCTATATTTATCCAAAATATAATCATTTTGTTGAAAAAATTTGATATTACCTACAGTACTACACCAATGTACTTGTTCAATAAACTAATAGTGAATCATTTTAAACCACTTATTATGAAAAATAAAAAGATCTGATAAGAATGCTCTGGTAAGATACATTCAGTTGGATGAAGAATGGTTGGATTGTCTGTGTAGTTGTTGACCTTGCAGTGTAGGTACAGTGTTGTGAGCTTGTGCAGCAGACACTGCTCTGAGCACACGAGATGTCTGCTGTCTCCATGAGGGGCTGCACTGATCCCACAGTAGGGTGAGAGAGATGATCACGCTTGAAAGCTCCTGGGTCTCCAGCAGAACCTCCACGAAACACACATGCCTGCACAGCTGCAAGATCACCTGAACAGAGGTGAAGGTTTAAAGAGTTTGACACCAATGCATTAAATGATTTAGATATGCATGCAAACATTGTATAAATCTTACACTGTAAGAACTAAATCATTTTTTGCAAAAATCCCGTTTGCTTCTGAAACTGGAAGTGCTAATGGGGAAACATTATCCCATTTTGATACACAAGTTGATTCATAATATAAAACAAAACATGTCAAAAGGTAAAAACCTGAGTAAGAGTGTCCTGAAAAGAGCACTTGACTTCCTCATTCCGAGAGACAAAGCTCTCTTTTCGGGGAGGCAAAGCTACAAACAGGTACAGACACTTGATTAATGCAGTCGGTAGACCAGTCTTGATCATAACGCCAACCTCCTGTCAAAAAACAGAAGAACTTCCTGTTAAAACATAACTAGACCGGATTTTCCTCTGTCAAACAGAGGAATGCTTTCAATGACATATCTACTGTAGGCATCTAAACACTGAATTGTGAAATAAATCATAGCAAGAAAAAGGAATTTTAGAGATTTAATTTTAAGAGAAAATAATTATTACTTATTACTTTTTATGCTGAATGGATTAATATTTATATTCTGCAATCATGAGTAAAATGCAACAGAATTGCTCTTTAACTAAAGGTTTTAAAAATGTGTAGTTATTACTAAAACACTAGCATGTAATTATGAATATATTACAGATTCAATAGCACAACTTACAGAGACTCTGTTAGACAAAAGAGATATTGATTTAAGCAGAAGCCATCCTTGGTTGCTTCTGACCTCTGACCTCTGAAACAACTGCTCCAATTCATGTCGGGCTTCCTCTATTTTAAACAAAGCCATAAAAACAACAGACAGCACAATTAAAGCCATTTGATCTTAGATAAGTACACAAAAGATAAGTAAGGTTTTCGGTTCCTTCCACACCAACATCCATTTTAAATAATAATTTCAAATAAACACCATAAAAAGAAATGAACACAAGTGCATCACACAGACAATAGCAACGATGGTCAACATTATCATGCAACTTATTTTGCTGCATGTTTGTGAAATAAAGAAGTGAGCAACTTCCCTTCAAACACCAACAGAACCTCTCAGTTTGTTTTTTTTAGTTTGACCTTTAGTGACCTCACCAATGCCACTGCCAACTACACCTTTGCAAATATTATTTTGGGTACCTGCAGGCTTTTCTGCCACTCTCTGCTGTATATGACAAACAAGAGCTTCCGCAACCTGCAGCGCCAAGCCCTGGAGGTCCAGATCATCAAGGACACTGCTGCTCTCTGAGACCTTATAAAGAGAAGTGGAATAATTATTTCTGCTAATATTTAAACATAATTTTTAAACATATTTAAACACAATAAATTAGTTTTGAGATGTTTATGACATGTTTCTCACAAAGGCAATCATGATAATAGCAAACAGATAGCATAATCAGCACTTATCACAAGGAAGAAACAAAAACATCTAACCAGAAGCAAACTTCCAACAATGAACATTTTCATAGCAACACAAGTTTCACTTCCCTAAGCTGTATGAATATTTCAACATTCTCAACTTCAATCCCTACTTCTGTGTGACTTTCCAAGCGGATGTGATGCCTTACTCCTTACTCTATGGTTGGTTAAATCCCAGTAAGAATTCAGGAGTTGTAAGTCAATGAGTCACACGTGTGTAAACCCCCATACATGCACGCACACTAAGCCTGTGAGCATGATCTCAGTAGGTCATAAGTGTTTGTCAATACAGCAGCAAACTAGATCAAATGACTCTTCGTGATAGATCACTGCTGGAAATGCAAGATTGTAGTTTAATCGGTGTCACTGTGATGCAATGTGCTTCTGTCAAAGGGACAAACATTTGGGCAGTTAATATAATGCAAAATGTAATAATTTAGTATTTAGTAAATTTAGTAATTCAGTTTTGCCATCACAGGAATAAATTACATAAATATATTTCAAATACATATTACAATTGAAAACAGTTAAAATATATTACAATTGAAAACAGCTATTTTAAATTTTATAAAAAATATTTCACAATTTTACTGTATTATATACATTAGTCAACATTTGGATCAATTTGATCAAACAAGTGGATCAAAAAAGTTCATCAAAGTTGTGCTAAGACAAGAAGGGGTATTTTTTTGGTTTTAGGACAACTTTGGTGAAAGGTTTTGATCCACTTCAAATGTTGACTACTGTATGATCAGCATAAAAAAAATCTTACCAACCCCAAACATTTGACCAGTGGCATGTATGTATGTGTTTTTGTAAACTATATTTATATACGTTTGCATATAAACTAAATATATTGTATGTAATTAATCATATTTATAAGACTGCCAATGTATAATGTTTGATCAACTGAATAATCAGTTTTCCTCCACTGCACTCACTGATTTTCTGTACCTGGATGAACAGAAGCAGAAGTTGGTTGAGCTCTTGGTCTCTTTGTTCTGGTGATCGTTGGCTTATAGCACCCAACTGAGTTAGTTGATCTTTCAGAAGCACCACTGGATCCTCATGTGCTTTCAGGTCCCCATTTGTCTCACTTTGGATTTGGGTAGTTTTCACTTCTATGCTCTCTGAACTCTCCCCTGACGCACTAAGTTCCCCGTTCTCCTTATTGATTCTGTCCATTTCTCCAACTGGCTCCTTAAAAAATAAAAATAAAAAAGTAATAATGGAATAATTTTAGGTGAAACACCTGAGACAAACTGATTAAATACTCTAAGCAAAAAAATAAAAAAAAAATTATAGGAAGTTGCCACAAAGAAATGCACAGTATAAACATTGAAACTGAAGCATCTGACATTAAACTTTCAGTAAAAGGCAAATCTGCAACTGCTTTCTCTCTGTTACCAAAAGACAGCATTAAGTTGGAGGGTTTTCCTGTAACTTACAATCAGCTGTTCACATGTTAATGGAATCTTGTGATGTCAAGACGTGTGCTTGTTTTGCTACAGGGAGGACAATTCACATTCCTGAAGAAATGGCATGTTTGCACTGCACATTCCCTCCAGTTTATTCACTCAATGGCTAAATACAGCACATGAATGTCACCTCACTATTTTACTCAAAGCTTTGACTGCGGTAAATATTCTTAATGCTCTACAGTAGTTGGCTTGTCTCTTGCTGAAATGTTTAAACCTGATACAAACAAATTAGTTTGAGGGCAAACAAATCATGCTTATAAAGTACCTGACTAAAATCAGTCAAGCTTCCTTGTTTATTTTTATCTTTATCATGTTGTCTTCCTGGAAGTTGAGTCTCCAAGCAACAAAATTGCTTTGAATGCACTTGAAAAATACAAATGAATTATGACAGCATGCAACCTCACAACAACAGCTGTCAAAATGAGACTGTTATGAGATATGTGAATTAGCCTTTTAAACTAATATGAACCCCATGAAAAACTCCAGTTTAGTCAGTCTGTAACCCCACACATACCTGTTGTTTGGTGGGTGGCATCTCAAGTCTTTGCTAAGGCTTGTGTACGTAGGTTTTCCTCTGGCTTGCCATGTCACAGCACTCAGTGAGTGGCCGGCAGAGACATGCCTCCTAATCTGGTTGACTGACTGAACTTTGCACAGTATGAAACTCTGACATCAGTTGCGCCTTGTCATGTGTCTCACTTCCTAGTGAAAAAAGGAGAAGGAGGACTTTCTTGTGCATATATGTGTGTGTGTGTGTGTGTGTGTGTTTGTTTTCAACACTTCAATAGACAAAGTAGGATCATGTGAAGAAGACTTCATTGATGCAAAACGTCTCACAGTTAGCTATATTATTCCAAAAAGGAGATTAAAAATCTACCAATCAAAAATGAGTTTGAGAGAACGTAAACAGTGTCTATGCCTTCTGGGGCCTGTACCATGAAGCCGGATTAGCTGGCTAGCCAGGTAAGTTTCAGTTTAGTTTGCACCAATCCTGGGTTTTAGGTACCATGAATGT
>JAFVLL020000885.1:0-11207 GCA_021397915.2 Tor tambroides | reverse complement strand
GGGGGGAAAAACAACAATAACAGCGTCTTTAACCTTCAACAGCAAACGCAATGTTCTAGTGAGTGTTCCCATGGAAAAAATTAACAAATATCAATTACATTGCCCACTGAGGTGTATTCAGCTGTAATAATCCAAACTGATTTAGAGACAAGATTGAGACAGTGCCACGGGGTAGGTGGCGGCTTCCGGTTGCGGTGACATTGGGATGGTGTGAGGGCACCTGTGAAGGAATTCTCATTGACTAAACCAGTCACTTCCTGCCTGTTCATAATATCACTCATAGAGTACAGTACACACCGCAAAGTGGTTCTAGACACGCATCGCATCAAGGCACTGGAATATAACAGAAAATGTGTTAGAAACAACTAGACTGTCCTACCTCAGGAGTGCTGACTGTATCCTTCCCAAACCTCTTCTGCACAGATTGCAACGCACTGCTGAGAAGTCCTGCCCTCTTCTGGTGACCACTGTTTGCTTTTTTCTTCTGAGAGTCTGAAAGAAAAATCTTAAAATATGAAAATCATCTTCTAGTTTTGCAACATACAGTGTATTATTAATATCCAGATAATTAACCAAACCTAAAACAAGAGGATCAAAATAAGGTGGCTGACAGTAATCTCAAATGTTGACACACAAGCAGTGACTGACCTATGAAGAGCTGCCAAGCTTTCATGGCCGTCTCCTCCCACAGAGGGCTCACATCACCCATAGAAATCTGGCCCTCCTTGCTGCCCAGCTTAGCAGACAGGTCAATTTTATAGGCCTCCTCTAGCGCCTGTCTTCGCTCCTGCATGACTCTATTCCAGGTGCTTTCTACAAGCAGCATCAGCTCTGACTCCACTACAAGGATCACAACCATATTCAAAACATTTAATTTTACTTGTGTGTCTGGCATACAGGAAACAAAAATAAAATAAGTAAATATATACAGTATAAAAAATAAAAACAGACCTTCTGCTGAATCTGTGACTTTGGTCTGCGACATCACCTGGCTGTTCTTGTGTGGGAAAATATGCCTCCAGATGTTTCTTGTGGGTTTCTTATGGACTTCACAGCCAAACCCTTCAAGGAAGCTAAAAGACAGTAATGTTTTCTAATATTTTTTTCTTATTCAGCAATTTAGAATTTAGGAAAATGTTAAATTATACTAATTATATTATAAATAATTGTATTAAACAAGATGTTATGTGACATCTTCTTATGAGATTTTGCAATCCTGCTACTGAAATATTGGAAAACATACAGTCTAAATAATGCTAAACACTTGATTTTATTTGTTTATTAACAAATAATAATTTTAGGGTTGCAAATCCTTTTTCATACAATAACCAATGATATGTTGGATTTGTGCTTTTTAATACTTTAAAAAAGAAATAGGACAACAAAACGTAACCTGTTAGTGAAAAGTGCCACCATCACTAACAATGAAACACACCTGCCAGAGCGGATAAGGACAAGGCAGTGCATGAGACAGTTGATGAACTGGACATTGGCATTGTATGTTGCCATGATCACATCCCAGTGCTGCTGTAACACACGTATTGTTTGAATAATGAGTTCCTGCTCAGCTGGACTCTGTCTGGGTCGAGACAGGAAGTAAAGTAGGGCTCGGTTCAAGTTTTTGTACAGAGCGCCAACCGTTATTTCCCGATGACCATGACCTCTCTCCAGTGCCTGATGTCAATACAAACAGTGTAAATATGGGTTTGTCTGGGCTTGAAACAGTAATACAGTATATTGGAGAAATGAGAAGATAAACTCACCACTGCTATCTGTTCAGCCACGAAGACCAAGAGGTTCTCTGGTTCCACCACAAACAGTCCAGAGTAGAGTTTTTCCACTAGCATTTTACTGAAGAATGCCACATTCTCAACCAAAACAGCAGTTTTTCCTTCCTGCTTGGTCCTGGATGGATCTAGGGAGAATATAGCGGGACATGTGAGTGGTATAAAAGCATCCTTAAAACTCTGCTTATTTTTTCCTATATAATTTCATTCAAAAAGATCAAATGAATTTCTGACATTCAACAAATTAATTTAAAGAAGTTTTATATGGTGTCTGGTATATTTTACCGTCTCTGGTCACGTGAGTAGACTGGCCCTCTTCCTGTCCTGTCATGTGGATGATGTCCATCACAAACTCCAGGAGTTCAGTCTGAAAGCTCTGCCTTTGCTCTTGACAGGCACCATCTGGGGAAAACTAAACACAAAACATTCAGATTGTTAAAATATTTCTGGGGGAAAAAGGTCTTCGCTATAGTCCACAAAAGCACTACTGGCTTGACTGTATAAACTGCTAGATATCATCCCCCAGTGAGCTGTAATGTGCATCTCATCGTCAAAACTGAGCAAAGAGTGGCACCTTATGGAGGAAAAATATTATACACAACATACATACAGATGCTGGTTTAACAGCTCAGATGTGACTGCATTGCAATAGCAGTTCCTTTTATTATTAAGCAGTACTTAAAAACGAACAGTATAGTGTTTATTATAATTATTATTAAAATACATTATAATTCATAAATATAATATTAAGTAAATTATAATTGTGATTTGTTATGATATTATTTAGTATTGTTATTAGTATTAACAACATTAATGTATATAGAATGCTTAATGAATTATAGATACACAATATTGTAAAAAAAAAAATGAAAAGTTGTTTGAATTATTAAATGTTAATATTTTTCATCCCTTACCTCTAGCAGTTGTATTAAAGGATGAAAACCATCTTTGACAGGAATGTTAATGAGGCTGTCCATCAAGAGGATGCGGATGAAGTCACACACCTGCTTCCTGCCTGGGTGGGAGGGGCGGAGCAAGGGGGGCTCCCCCACTACTTCGCCACTTTCTTTGATACCCTGGACACCTGTAGAGCTCTGTATGAGAAGCAGAATATCACTTCTGTAAACTGATGGCCTATTAGGCAAAAAATGTCTCTTGGGTATATTTTAAATTGCACAGAAAAAGGTACAGTCCCCAAAAGTCTCACCTCTGGGGTTTCAAAGGGGAAAACAGCACTGGCCAGTGAAGTAAGAAAATCAGGGGAGGTCCAGAGAGGATCTTGAGGAAACAAACTGTTCACCAGGCAGAGAAACTGCATCACACTACCTGGGTAATGAACTTCCCAGCCATCAGCACTTCCTGTTACAGGCTTTTTAGAGTAATACAAATACACAACCTGAGGAAAGCTGGTTTTACTGGTCTTGCATCAAAGACTGTGGCGACACAGATAACGTCTATGTGTAACTGGATTATGCAACCTGTTTCCAATAAGTGACTGTAATCATGCTAACTGCCTCTTAAAGAATATGTACAAGATTACATCCAGCAGACATGCAACTGTCTGTCCATTACAGTATTGCCTTTTTTTAGCACTAGGTGGTGCAATCCCTTATTTTGTTTTAAATGCCATCCAATTCCAACTTCTATAAAATCTGAATGTTATCTGTAAAAGTATATGGCAATGGCAATGTTATTTACACAGCACTATTTACTACAACCAGAGCTGACCAATGTGGTTTACAATAAAATGACAAAAAACACCAACAACACAATGAAAAATAAAGAGCAGTAAAACCAAAAGTGAAAAAAGTACATAAACATGCAGCAAAAACATAAGACCAGGACAAAGAGTGCTTTAACTAGAATTAAAAGGTTTTTAACTTAGACTTAAAAATAATCACAGACGAAGCCATTCTAATAAAAATATATCATATATCATGTTATGCCAATAAATTTAGCAGTTTAGACACACTTACCTTAGTAATGATAACTTTAACCAACTCTAAAAGAACACAAGCTGCATCTGCACAAAGTTGAATGCTCTCAGATCCATCACTGCAGCTGTCAATTAAACTCTGAAGCATCATGTCAACATCCACCTGCCATCCAAAAGACAAGGCATAGTATAAACTTTCTCATAATTCATCACAGCCATGAAATATACATGCCAATACAATACATTTTGAATTATCAGGCAATGTGACCTCTACCTGCCCAGCAGGAACCTGGAAATCAGATTTTCCTAAAAGCAGCGCAGCGATAGCTCCATAAACTTGAGGCAGGTGGATGTGGTTGACAAGAAGCTTCTGCAGAATATCAAACCCCGGACAGATACAGCTCAAACATTCAAACGACCATGAGCGAGACTTCAAATTATCTAAAATAAATTAAAAATTTGTTACATTATTGTAAATTGTTGCAGTGCTGTATATACCAATCACAAGCAATCACAATGACGGTACTTTTTGCAATTTCATCTGGAATTACCTGTGATATTGGTGGGCATATCCATGGTCTCCACTAATGTTCCTGGTGAAACACCCTCTTTGAATTTGGCCAGGATGTTTGGATATGATAGGAAGTGAGTAAGCAGTGTGAGCACCAGCAGCACTGTATTGGTGTGGATGTGGCCCTGTAAGAACAGGAGGAACCAATCGGATCCCAATGCGAAGAATACCTCTTCTTGGTTACTGTCATTTAAGAAACACAGGATTAAATTATTTGTCAGTGGGTTCATAGAAACAAGGATAAAGAGTGCAAGACTGTGTTGTTACATTGCTAAACTTGACTCACATGCTTGAAGTGTTCGATATGATTAGAGAAGACAGCATAGAGAGCAACTGGTTCCTGATCCAAACTGACCTCCCAGGAGTCTGACTCCAGCCTAGAGCCACAAAGAGTTTAAAGAGCATGTAAGGAGTGAGCTTCCCTCAAAAGTTTCAAGATTTTGGAACACAGCACAAATCTAAAATCATAAACAAGTGAATGTTTATTGCAAAAATTTGTACCTTGTGATTGATCATCAAAATCCAAATCAGAGAAAGTGCTTTTCTCGTTCAAAGTCGGAGGCAAAAGACTATGAACTAAGAAGAGTCCAAGCCTGATTGAACAAACAGGAATGTCAAGAAATCACACTGAGTGAATTATCATTATTAATTAAGTGTCTTAAATCTTTGGTGATTTTCCCAAAATTGTCTGATAATCAATAATGCAACAATTTTTTCAATTTAAAAGAGCCTATAAAAGTTAACAAACATGCCTCTTGATGTCTGTGGTGTTGAAATGTTCCTCGAGGAGGGATTTGATGATGGTGCAGATGACTGACACCTTCTTGCGGGTCACACTGGTATCATGCAGCAGGATCAGGAGTTTGCTAATTATGTTGAGTCTATGCATGATTTCAGCATTCTGTTGACTCCCACTGGAAACAAACTCACAGTCAGAAACATGTATACACAGCAAACAGCACTGGCATGGTTGCATGATTGAAAAACAGGAAGTGAGCCATCTGTTTCACATCACTTTATGCCGCACACTAAACACAAAACCACAACAACGTGACATCAGTAGCCTAAAGCGTACCTTAATGACTTCAGGATATCAACAAAATGATTTAAAACACAAACATCAAGATTTTCTGGAGCATTCTGCCACACCTACAGGAAAAAGAAACAAGAAACTTGACGAAATGACAATACATTTGTAATTTCACATCTTGCGAAACAAGCTAGAAACAAAATTAGCATCAGATTTCCCTCTGAATTTTCCTATGAGTTTTTAGAATGGTGGTAAAATAAGGTCTGTAGTAAACATTACTTAAAGACTTTCCCCTTTTTGCTATACAACATTAATTATGCAGAGTCACATCTCAAACATGACTTTGCAACTGCTGTGTGCTTTAAAAAATGTACAATATGTACACTACCAGTCAAAATTTTATGGTCAGGAAGATTTTTTTTAAAAGAATTTAATTGCATTTAGCAAGGACACATATAATTGACCAAAAACAAAAGTGACGATAAAGACATTAAATAATGTTACAAAAGATTTTTATTTCAAATGAATGCTGTTCTTTTGAACTTTCTATTAATTAAAGAATTCTGAACTTCTTGAAGTTTTTGACTTCAAAAACAAAAAATTCAAAAAAATCTTACAGACCCCAATTTAAATAACAGCGTACCTTGCTAAAATCGTTTCTATATTAAGAAACTGTTCATTTAATTGCACATCATTAATCAAGCACATACACTTGCTTCCTTGTTTTGCATGCAGAAAGTACTGTTAGCACTATTTTTATACAGGCTAGCTAACATATTCAATAACTGAAAGGAAAACTAGAAACAGAACATAAAATAAACCTGTCCGTGCAGTCATCCTGCAGCTCTTAAAAGTCAATTTCTATGTGCCACCTTATTAGATCTGCAGTGGCTTTCAACCTTCACAACAACACCACTCCAAGTATTTGAAGAATGTTGTCACTAAATATAGACTTAGCCATGACCAGATTTGCTATGTAGTGGCAGCCAAGTTAGCCTCCTGGGTTAGTCTATAAACTGTTAATATTCTATTAATATTCAGTTAAAGCCATTCAGAATGCTATTTCACTCACCAGAGCAGAACAATATTGTAGCTATGAAGAAATATACCATACCAATCTAAAACTTACCTCAAAGTCACAGAGGACGTCCTGGAAGGCAGTGATGTTTGGAATGCGAACAGCGACAAAGCCCAGCTCCATTGTGCCCACTATGGCCATAATGAGCTGGAAAATCCTGCTGCTGATCAGCTGAGACTTCATCTTTAGCAGGAAGGACAAGAGCTGAAAACACAACACAAATCAAATCTGCAGCTTGGATTTATTATACTTCAAGTCTTAACTTACTTTATTCGACAGCACTACCTTATAGCCATTGGTTCGTTTCATCTCCTGCTCCATCACAGGATTTGTCTCTAAAACAGAGAGCAGAACTTTGACAGCAGCATACAAGGAGCTGTCATCTGAGGCCATTGCCACCAAACTCAGAATGGCAGCAGGTCCACCAATGAACTGGAAGCTACTTGCAGCACTGTATGACTTGAATGTCCTTACACCTGGAAATCAAGGTGTAAAATCAGCCTCAATATAAAAGTTCACGCCGAAAACAAAAATGCTGCAGTCTTGTCACAAAGTAAGCACTTTAGAGAAGTAGCTAGTAGACTTTTTACCAAAACAACCAACCAGGGCTGCCCCAATTGTCCGAGCAGTTCCACTAAGGTGCTGACTGATGTTATGAGCCAGGAAGACAGGAGTATAATTATCACGTGATGTAATCCCCATCTGTGATAAAAAATAATAGAAGAGTAACTCATGATTTAACAATCAAAATAATTCAATCCATGAATAAAAATGGAAAATGAAGCACCTCTTTGGCTATAAGGCGACAGTCCACCTCGTTGTACTGGTCTCTAATATCTACTACTGTAGTGATGGTAGACACTGTCACGTTTATGGCAAAGGAAATCCTTTCTGGGGAGACCATCCTGATTTGGGACACTTCAACATCTGTCTGGCCTCCTAATTAACACATGTACTTGTGTGAATACAGATTTCCATAAAATTCAGAACTGTTTTTAGACAGAGAAAAGCAAACTTTCTCACTTTGGGCATTGAGAGCAAGGTAGTTGCCAAAATATTTGGTGCCTTGCCCATAAATAGTCTCCACCTGATCAGAACTCAAAACTTCTTCGAACAAGTACGTAGGACCGACCCGCCAGACCAGAGCCGCATGCTGTTTCCATAGAGATGGAGTGCCAATAATCCCACACACGTCAATGACTGCAGAGGGATCCATTGATATGGACTGACCGGGAAATGGCTGAATGTATTTGATCTGCAAAAAGAGCAACAGAGACAGGTTTTGTCTATTAATGCTGACTAACAATTATTCTTTTCAGCAGAAGCTTTTATCCAAAGCAACGTAAACTGCATTCAAGGTACACATTTTTCAGGTTCTTCACTGTCTGAGAATTGAACCCATGACCTTGGCGTTAATATATAAAATATATTAATAATATACATAAAAAATATATATTTTAAAATGTCACAATTTTACAATATTACTATTACTATATTTTTGATCAAATGAACGCAGCCTTGTTGAGCATAAGGGACTTCTTTGCTAAACATTGAAAAAAAACTTTCTGACCCCAAACTGTTTACAGTAGTTTACAGTATGTCATTCAAAACTATCCTTTTAATATAAATTCCTGCACAAACCTTTGCTGTTCCAATTGCTGTTGCATTAAGATAAACGGTGGCTAAACAGCTCTTCTTGATTCCTTTGGCCATAACCAGACAAAGATGGTGCCACTGGCCTGGTATCAGCTGTTTGGAACATTTGAACCGCACAGAGGATGGTAGCGCACTAGGAGTCTGCTCGTCTGGCTCCATCATGTCTGTAGAATAAAATAAATACTGTAAATAACACATGCCTAAACTAGTACAAAAGTGTAAATAAAAAGTAATCTGAAGAGAAAATTTTCACCTAAGAACTGATAAGGTTCCTCCTCAGTGGAGATCACCAAGCAGCCGTCGGTGGCAGAGATACTGACAGACAGGCAGCTGAACTGCTGCTCAGCACGAGACATGTGGCGCACTACCGTGAGCAGACGCACAGGATGGGATTCGCAGGCTGAGCTGAACCTACAGATCATAAACCAGCAGGAGAAAGACAGGCCGGCTAAAGGAGGGAAGCCTCTGCAGTCTGCAGAGATAAACAAGAGGATATATAAGAAGAACAGGATCTGTATATTATAAATGAGTAAATGGGACCTTTCTGATGCAGATAAATCAATTTGGAACCAAGCTTTTATTAGTTTATTAGTATATTAGATTTTCATACCAAAAGAATTTGTTGTAATTATAAGTCTCAAGATTTAGATGGGGTTTCTATTTGAATCTCAGATTATTTTATGCAACAATGTAATTCTACAGATTTTCTTACCAGTGCCCAAGCCTCCTGTAGAGATAAAATCTGCACTGACACCTTTTACTGTGGCAAGGGATGGCAGAAACAGACATCTGTGGAGACAAAATGGTTATATGTCATTCAGCACAATAACTAAGGCTTAATTAATATATAAGTAACTCTACTTCCAGTCTCATCTTTCATTTGGCAATGATATGGTAAATTTAACCTCTGGTCCAAAACCTATGCCATTCAACTTTTCTTTTTTTCTGTTTAATTCACCACTATGTTCAATAATTGTATTTTTATATAAAAGTCCCTAAAACATTGGTTCTCAACTTTTTGATTCAAAGGCCCCCCATTGCCCGACATAATATTCAAAGAAAATTTCTATTAACAGAAACTTAGAGTGTTAATATACAATATGAATTAACCAAATCATTTTGTGATTCCAGAAGGTTCAAGAAGTGTATGTTAAGTAAAACCAATAGTTATTGAGGGGAAAAATGAGATTTCATTTAACTTTCTTACTTAACTTATATATAATTAATGTATTGGTATATTAAATATCATAAAAATGATATGAATATCAATTGTTATTCATTTAAATAATCTGAAGGCATCCTGTGTTTTCACTGTATTGTCAAATTTACAGGCCCCAGCGGCCCTTTGACCCTGGTTGACAAACACTGCTTTAAAGGACACAAATCTGTATTGCTGTAAACCGATTAATTTCTGAGAATATCTGCAAACACATACCCATAGCCACTGTCTGTCATGTCAAACTCCACAAAGGAAGGGGAAATGGAGACTTTGTGTGGCTGAAAGCTCCGTGGTGATGTGATGGAGACAAGACTTATGATTCTATGAAGAGGAACTACCGTCCCACTGTCTGAAGATGTTTTCAGTAGACTGAAACTTCTTTTCATTGCCTTTTTCAAGGATTTCCTTTTATCCTCTTCAGAGTCTTTTGTCTGGTCTGCAATAGATAACAGAAAATTATGAAACTCTAAACAGTCTCTTCAATCAAAAGATGTAACGATATGATCAAATGTATTTCATGAAACAGGAAGTAATCCAAACAGGAAGTCTGTGAGGACTCGGAGGAACTGTACTTGTGTTGTTGGCCTCTTCACAAGAGACAGAAAGCCGATTTTCTCCACTGCACATCAGAGGATCCCCAAGACACAGGAAGCGCCTAAGATAAAGCACACTATTGTAATGGCATACAAAATATGTAAACCTACATTCATCATATCACGTATTCAACATTTGTCATGAGGAATGCGTGAGCATCTGCTTATGCTGACCGGAGGCACTTGTGATCCATGGACTGAGATGCGAGTTTCTCAAGGATCCGTACTATGGGCAGATGTAGCGAATGGGAATTGTCGATGAGGATATGTTTGCAGTGCGTCAGCAATGTGGACAGCAGACCAAACTCACACATGATCTGCCTGTTTCTTTCTGACTTCACCAGAGTCTGCACATGATGAGCCACAGCCAGCTGTAGCTCTTCAGACAACTAAAGGAAAGAATGTCTGCAATTATTGTAGTATAGGCTCAAAAACAAACATATATTTTTAAGTTTTGGGTTAGTAAAATTTTTAAAAAAGAAAATAATACCTTTAATCAGCAAGGATGCATTAAAGTGATCAAAAGTAACAGTAAAGACAATAATGGTACAAGGATTTCTATGAATAAAATTGTGTTCTTTTGAACTTCCTATTTATTAAAGAATCCTGAAAATATCAGAATGATTTCTGAAGGATCAAGATTAGAATAATGTATAAAATAAAAAAATCTAAATAGAAAAGTTCTTTTAAATTGTAATATGTAATTGTAATAATAAAAACTTTTTGAAATCTTATTGAGGCCAAACTTTTGTGCGTTAGTGCACATTTTGCTGGACAGACGTAAAAAACTGCATTTTGAAGTGGACATGCCTATGCTGTTTATTTGTTCATTTAATCCAAGGCCATTATTGCCTCTTAATCATTACACCAAATACAAATTATGTAGAAGATATGAACATGATTGTGGTTTTACTTACACAAGGGTCACTGGAACAATAAATACTAGGCAGAAGAATCATGATCAGCTTAACAGCTCCAGGATGAAGAATAGTGAGGTCATAGTAAGCCCTGAATAAGCAATGACATGTTTAACAATCATAGACAGCAAAAGCAAAGCAGAAACTGTCCCAGTATTGATTTAATGACTTTTCAGGTCTAGACATCTATATCAAATAAATATCATGCTGTGCAGTTTATCTTTTTTGGAATTATTTGTATGTAATTGTCCAGACAAAACTAAAAACTAGTGCTGTCAATCGATTTAAAAAAATTAACTAAATCGCACATTTTTCTCAAATTCTCAAATTCCACCTAACATTAAAGTTTTTAAATATACTTTTATATTGCAATAATTTCGCATTCAATCTTCAAATGTACAATGTACAAACAACATAAAG
>JAFVLL020000884.1:0-34526 GCA_021397915.2 Tor tambroides | reverse complement strand
TTCAAGAGGCGAGCAAAGGCTGCAATCAGCAGGAAAAGGGACGTCAAAAGCTTGAAAATGAAGAACCCCCCCCCCCCAACAATATTAATAATATTATTAACAATAATTATTGAAACGTTAACATAATTTAAACATTATTATTATTATGTTACAGATGCTTTAGAAACAGATTGGATTAACGAGAGGAAAGTTGATTTAATTCTAAATACAATAGAAATCGCTGCTAATCCGTTTAATCTCTTGTGTCAAACAGGATTAGAGAAATGATTAGATATAAAGGCAGATTAAATGAATCAATCAATGACAATAATTGGGCTACTTAACAAGGTAATATGGGCTTGATAGTAGGTGCACCAAACCTGTTGAACCAACAATGTTTGAGAAGACATCATTTTGACTTGGCTTTCCTGAAAGACACTTCGTGCATGGGCCATTTAAAGAATCTAATTTTTCAGCAACAAATAGCCAACAATTGTTGAAACAAAAGCCGCGCGATGTGAGTGGCATTGGTCCTCGCGTGTTGGGTAATGTAAAACGATAAAAGGCAGCACACTTTGTCGAGGCGCCTGTCAAGTGGTTTTCATTGTTTGCACACTTTACATTTATTGACTTGGTATTCAAAAAGGTTGACTGGTAGACAACTATTGACTACAGGAGCTTTGCGTTTTCACGGCCTCTTTGAAGGGTCATAGATGTTAGGAGCGCAAGCTGCAGAACACTGGGGATCCCTGGGAATCCAGCCACATGCGCCAGAGCAACAGGAGCAGCAACAGCTCACCGAGCGCTCGTTCTCCAGCTTGCCAGACAAATTAGAACGGCAGTCGTGGGGTGTGGAGGGATTCCTGCATTCACAGGGATGAACAAATGAAGCGTTCTTTCTTAAGTGTCACATCACACGGGGACGCATTGTCCCTTAATGTGTTAAGATAGGCAATGGTTTATTCTTGAAGTAACCCAGACTCAGTATCTCAATGTAGCCCGTATCTACTGTGCCGAAGATATTTGATCGAATAAAAACTTCGATTAAACCCATTAAAGGAAGATTTATATTTTATCCTAGATTAAAAGCATCAATTTCACGGATCTGGAACTGGGGAATGTAGTTGGAAGCGTAGGCTAATCATAATCCCATCAACAGCACCTATACAAGTGTTACATAGTTATTATTACGTTTATCCTCGCGGAGGTTAAGAAGATTATTGATTCACTACAGCCTAGACTAATTGATTTGTCTATCTGTGTTAATCTGAAAATATGGCTGCCCGCAGGCTGTTTCAGATTAGTGAGGTGTTTGTTTTATAGCGTCCAGCAAATAAACCTCAGGAAAAGGGGAGCGCGGGGGATGGAGGGTCGCCCTGTATCACCGCCTATTCCTCTTCATTATTCATCCTGCAAAATAGTGAACTACACAGAAGTCTTACGTACATCACAACAACCACCGAAAAGTTTAAAAATTCAAACTTGAATATTAAATATGAAGAATCCTTTCGGATTATAACCTAAAATGTAGCCTATATATCGTGAAACAAAATCCTTAAGAAATTCCTTAAAAGTTTCACAAACCAGCAAGCAAATTGTTTATTTTTAAGCAAAACGATTGGGAGCTGTCAGGTACAAAGATGCTGAAGGTCCAAATTTCCCAACATTTCTAGTTCGTCAACCACACACAAAACAGTGCTAAAATGAACATTGATAGTTATGAAACAGACCTAATACAATGAGGGGAAAAATTAATGCAATTATTAGGCCTACTACCAGGTAGCCTACAAATGTATTCCCTGTAAAATTTGGCCCATGACGAATTAAAACCTAGTTGATGGTTTTATTCTGTGCGACCAAACAAAACACCCAAACTGTTTATTTGTAGAAAAGTAAACAAAATGCCTTCAAAATGAGAAATTTTTATTACCATTTAAAACTAACAGACATTGCAATATGCACAATAATATAACAGAACATCTTACAATTTTGATAATGGATAAACAACCGCGGAAGTGTGATATTTCAAGCCAATGAACAAACACCAAAAGGGCCAAATGTTGTATGCTACTTAATATTAATCATATGCGACAGGTGATTTATACGCCAAAAATACAACAAAATTTCACTGCGCATGCACAGCCTTCGACGTCAACAACATATGGCAAAGATTTTCCACTACATTTTCAACATCCAAACTATGCGCGGTTTTATTGTTAGTTGCAATTTATTACCAGCATTAGAAATAGTTTTGGTCGTGACCCCCCCGTTGAGAATCACTGACTAAAAGACAGATTTTTTTTGTTTATTGTTTAATTCTCAAACATACAGTGATAAAGTGCATTCATATTAATTAGTCCAAGAAATTTTCAAACGTGTTGTACAGAACACTTTACGATTTGGCCTATGTTTAGGCTATGAACTAAAAGAGGAAAAGACAAATATCAGTATTCATATGCAATTTAATTCATTTAAGAGAGCGATACTTATTATTTGCAAAAACAATATAGGGACCAGTTTAAGCCATTGAGTGTGCCAAACGTGCCTTGTACTTGGTTACCCTTAACATGAACGTGCATAATATTCAAGTCGCAGTCAGTTCTACAAGTAGCCTATTGAAATGTTGCCTTTGTGTCATGCAACTTTATTTAAACTTTTTTTTTTTTTTGCACTAAGGCCGCGCGTTTCCTGGCAAGTGACAAGGACATGGTGACGCTTCCGGTGTTGTCAGAAATATTTGATCTTTTCATTTTTCAGTTTATAACAAAATCATTATATTACTGTCACACAGTCCAACGCATGAAGTGCCGTATTAAGTTCATGCGTAACTTTGCGGTTTTCTTGCAGGTAACTGAATGAGTCTTAGAGCAAGGTATTCATTCAGGACACTGGTTACCTAATGATGCTTTTGGGAAACAGTCAACAATTCCAGGATGATTCATGCAATCGTTTTCAAAATGGGTCCTAATTATGTTTAACTATCAAATAAAAGCTAATTTACACAATACCTTAGCTTAGTTAGTATAGATGTGCTGTACTGTATGTGTGGGCGTTGCAAGGTGCATAAGAGCAACAAGTGCTTTGTTGCTGGATCCTCAGTGACGCCTAGTGTTGGGACATAGCACTGTCGTATTACATCTCAAGAAGTGGAAAAGTGGAATTGCATCACAATTTGACATTACATAGCAAATTGTATGTGAATTGTATATGGCCTGATTACATACAAAACACAGTTTTCCTCAGTAAGCCGCATAAAGTTATCATTCTTGTTCGTTGGGGAATGAGTTATGCACAGACGATTTGTAAGTACTTCCTCCACGCACTCCAGCAAGCAAGAAAGTTGCTCAGTCTGACTTACCTGTAAAGAATCCCACTAGTTCTCTTAAAATACCCCATTTCATGAATATGATGCCATTGTTTATGTTGTAGGGCTGCGTCTTTGAAGGCCAACTTCTGAAATCCGTACCATTGGCCTAGTATTTGGTATTTTTCTTTCGTTACAGCGCCTCCTTTTGTTCTAACTAGGTATTTGCGCTAAACATCACAGGGGTTAATTCAAGTGAATTGGGACATTTTTTCACGAGTCTTCTCAATGGCAAAAGCGTCCCATTTTACCTGAATTCACTCCTAAGTAGTCCCGCTAAAACTAGGCCTATAAATGTTATATATTATAAAAAAGAACTTATTCCACTGAGCAATATCCAATGTCCCCGTAAAAGCCTCATGAACAGTAATATTTTGTAAGGCAGCAAAATGATGACAATGAGCCTTTTCATTACAAACCCAGTGTTTCTTACATTACTAAGGATTTCAATTCATAATATCTAATAAATATCTTCCCATCCTGACAATATTTCAAAAAGAAACCGTTTTTATGTACATTGTGTATTTTGTAATACATGTCAAGACAAATAAAGTTTCAAGAATTTATTCTTTGTTCATCGTATGTATGCACATATAATGTTTATACATACAGTACAACATATGCACAATATGAGGGTGGCATGACAGATCACTAAACAGAATCAAAACCGTATAAAATAAACCCTAAATAGATAAGACAAATAAATAAGTACATAAATAAATAATAGTATAAATCAGATATATATCTATAGGACTCATATTGTGTCTGCATGCTTACAGGAACATCCTCATCATTGTTTTCTTGTACAAACAATATAGACTAAAATAAGAACAAGGGGCTTTGATACTGTACACGAGTTCATGAGGCTACTTGACTTCAACCAACAGAAAAAATTCAAAGATTGTGTCAACCAATAAAATCAGGAAGCACTTTTATAGACTCGCACGCGCACACACACACACGATGCACACAGGCTAACATACACACCTATTTAGCATTAAGATACATACATTCTTTAAAACACAAACAGACTCACACCTGTGTGCAGTGAACACGCAAACACACTCACAAAAACACGCGTAAAACATCACCACTGGGAGACCCTGAATTTGCTGCACTCACTTCACCTCTGTCTTTTCCTGAGAGTTTAACGCTAGTTTAGCTCACCTGACACGACCGATCAGGCAGAGTCACACGGTCCTCTCAGAGTCACAACCCTTTTGAGCACAAAGCTTACAAAAAACTTCCCCCTGTGCCCCAACACAGTATTAAAACACATTAAATTAAGTCACTGAAATTGCTACTGGAAAGACATAATCTCGTGAACAATGATGAAAAGCTTGCATTTTATTAAAACTCCCCTTCTAGTGTCACTTTTTTGCAGTCGTCTCATTTAAGTACCTCTACTTGTCTACATAAAAATCCACAGAAGGCCCCAAATCTATGTTAGAAAAATGATTAGTAAGTTTATTTGTATTTTAGACACTAAAGAATATAATAATGTGCCTAAATGTCCCACGTATGACTAAAGAGGATTTAAAATAAGAAGAACTGTTCAAGAGTGGCCATTGACAAGCGTTCACAATAGCAAGCATCCGAATGGCAAGAAACAGAAATGGCTACAGAATAGTGAAGGCATCTTTTCATTAGCAATGAATCAGTTTTACAGAATCTCTACATCAAAATAATGTAGCAATATTAGAATTTCTTATGAGTATTGCTTTTAGCTTAAAATACCCTGTTATGTGGTCATCATTTTCCAATTGTACAACAAAAAAAATAAATAAATAAAAAAAGAAGAAGAGAGAGGGCAGGGATAGAAGCGGGAAAGACCTGCTAGCAGTTCTGCTCATCTGAGAAAAACAAAAATGCTAAAAGACAACAGGATACTGTATTTCCTAGATGGTAAGAGGGACTGAGAGAGAGGGTTTACCTACTTCACATGGCTAGGAACATAATTCACTATGATCACATCTCTTTAGATCATCAGATTAAGACAGTGTGTGAAAGAGAAAGACAGATGGAACGACTGGAGAAGTAAAACATTAAACCTGCTATAACATTCCTTCAACTCTTAAGGAAAAAGGTACAGACAGATTATATTACAAACACCCAGCCTATTCCACTCAAGAGTGAATGCGCTTATGTTTATTATTTGTGATAAGTCTGTGTAGAACTGTTAAATGTTAAAGTATATACGTGTGTATATGCTCATATTTATCTACACTGTGAACGAGGTTGTTATGCACGTGTGCATGTGTAACTGTGTCTATATGTGTTTACAAACAAACTGTATGTAACCACACATGCATAAAAATGAAAAAGAATATATATAAAGTGGCTGAGCTCCAAATAGTGTGCGTGTGAATGATCTAGTCATAGATCTTATTCAGGGAAGAAATATTTAATTTGACACAAATTAAAGCAAGGCTGTGAGGGACAGTTCTGCTGTAATCTAAAAAAATGGTCTATAATTAATCACACACTGCAAAAGTCATATTCTTGATGAGATGAGAATTTTTGTCATATTTTCTAGTAAAAATATATAGAAATTTCTGAAACAAGATGAATTGAGAAGCAAGACTGCATAAGACATAATGTTTCTTTAATGCTAGTATATTTTGCGTAAATGCACTGGCATATTCTTTCACTTTTTCACCACATTTTAAGTATAAACATCTTTAAAACAAGTGAAAACGTTATCCAGTATTCAAGGACAAAAAACACTTGGGGTCAGTTATTTTTATTTTCTTTTTTTTCTGAAAGAAATTAATATTTTTATTCAGCAAGGATGCCTTAAATTGATCCAAAGTGAGAGTTAAGTCATCTGTAGTGTTACAAAAGATTCAACTGCAAATAAATGCTGCTTTTTAAACTTTCGATTCATCAAAGAAATCTTCAAAAAACTGTTTTCAACACTGATAATAAGAAGAATTTTTCTTGGGCAGCAAATCAGCATATTAGAATGATTTCTGAAGGATCATGTGACACTGAAGACTGAAGTAATGACTACTGAAAATTCAGCGCAGCCATCACAGGAATAAATGAATTTTAAAATCTATTAAATTAGAAAGCAGTTATTTTAAATTGTAATATTATTTTCACAATATTACTGTTTTAATTGTATTTTTGATAAAACAAATGCAGCCTTGGTGAGCATAAGAGATCGGTAGTGTATATTCAAGATATAAACTATGAAAACAAGCATAATATTTTATGCAGTGCTGCTTCTCAAAGAAAAAAAAATCTGAATATTCATTCTGAAAAAAGTAGAAAACTAAAGTCCCTCGACCATTTCCACCACAGGACGTTCAGAACGTACTGATTTTCAGAGACCCTGAAATAGTCTTTCCAAAAAGTTTCTAAGGGAGAAAAAAACAGCCTTGTTTTCATTTGTGTAAAATTAAACAAGTCTATCTTGGATGTCATTTGTTTTAGTAATGAAAGGTCAAATTCCTACTACTGTGCTATCATGGTGCTGGTGTATGTCGCTCCTAATATACAGTGATCTTAGCATTAGGCAAATATAGATCTGTGTGAGGTGTTGTGCTCACGGCGGATTTCTGCACTTGGGCGTTCGTGTGTGAGTGCGTTTTGGCGTTTGGCAGTTTCATAATCTGGTCTGGGCCTCAGGTATATAGATCTCGATGCTGTCTGCGCTCTCTGTGGCCGAGTTCTGCCGTACCGAAGCGGCTCGTTTGGCCGCCATCAAACGCTTGCGCGCCTCCTGACGCTGCTTCTCGGTGCTTTCCAGCGAGCGATCTCTGGCCAGGGGAGGGTGGGCTTTCGGGGGTTTCTTTGGCACTGGGGGAGGCAGCCTTCTCTCCTGAACAGGGACGACAAACAGTCAGTTAGCCGCCGCGGCGGGCGGAGAAAGACGAGCTGAGACAGCAATATGGCACACCTGCACACAGACAGCGCTAAGGCCAGCCGCGGCTAGCGTTACAGAGCGGCGCTAACGCTTCCGCGGCCGACTGCGTGCGGTAAGAGAGCGGCCCGGCGGGGGTGAGAGGTTGGGGGCCGCTGCCCCCATGGTGCGTGCCGGATGGAATGACTTCTGAAAACAGCTCACTGTCAAACAAACAAACAAACAAAGCAAACATGAAGAGGATGTCAGGAAATTAAGAGTGAGTGAAACATTCACAGTCACATTAAACCAACAGACCGACATGAGCCACAGGGAGGCAATAGCAACACTTTCAGAGGCAAATATACTGAATAATATTGTGGATTTTGGAGGTTTGTTATTGCCAGTGCCCACCCTTGAATGCATAATATCACACTACAGAAGCAACAGACCATGCACATGAATAAAAAAAAAGCAACGTTGCCCTGCGATCAGGCAGCTAGCATGTCTGCATTCTTCTTCTTCTTCTTCAATGACTCTGTACTGATTCTGCAAGTTTGTTGTACCTTTCTCTCAGGGGGGTCGAGGGGTCTCCAGTTGTTGGCTTTGAGCTGGTGAAGCTCATCAAACTTTAAGCTGATATTCTCAATGGAAAGTTGAAGCATGTCCCAGAACCCTGCGAGATCTTGAGCCACTGGCCGTGGGTGAGCTTTTGGGTTCTGCTGAGCCAAGAGAAGGAACAAAAGTTGAACTATAAGAATTAGCTGTGCTGTCTAAACATCTGAAAAGCCCTGATGGATCTGTTTTCTCTGGAGCTGGTGTGTCCATCCTGGTATTGTGCTTGCAAAGGTGCAAAGGAACCCACAGTTCCATTCTTTTTCAAAGATTCACAGCCTTGAAGATACACTACTGTTCAAAAGCTTGGGGTTGGTAAATTATCAAAATGTTTTTGCATGTATTTGAATAAAAATGCAGTAATAAAGTTATATTGTGAAACATTACAATTTAAAACAAGTTTTTCTATTTTTGTTGATATATATTTTAAAATGTAATTTATTTATGTGATTACAAAGGTGAATTTGTAGCAGTCAGTCTTTTTTGATGAATTTGATAAATTGAAAGTTCAAAAGAACAGCATTTAAAAAAAAAAAATCTATTGTATCATTATAAATGTCTTGACTGTCACTTTTGATCAATTTAATGCATCCTTGCTGAATAAAAGTATTAATTTCTTTAAAAAGAAAACTCTTACTGACCCCAAAGTTCTGAACCGCAGTCAAGTCACCTAGATAGCACTTTTTTACAATACAGACTGTTTCAGTAATAAACAGGAAAATAGCAGAATCAATTATGGGAAACTTCCTCAAATATGAGACTAAAGAATTTAAATTCTGCTGTAAAGCAGCACTAAAAAGACAATAGCATCATTACTTAGCTCAAGTTGCTTCAGTTCAGTTCAACAACAGTGTAAAGTTCATCAATTTCAAATCAGCTATAAACAGTTGTAAATAGTGTCTTATTCACCTCAAGTCAGTTCAGTGCTGCTTCAATTGACAGTATAACAGGGTTCCCACTCTTTCATGAAGACCAGATTCAAGGACTTTCAAGGACTTTTTTAAGCACCATTTATTTTATATCAAGCACCTATCGAATTCACACGCCAGCATATGTAGTGTCATGAATGACCTTACAGTACTAAACATTTTACTTACACTTAACATTTACATTAAAAATTTAGGTAACACTTTAGAATAGGGAACACTTATTCACTATTAACTACGACTTTTCCCTCAATAAATTCCTAATTTGCTGCTTATTAATAGTTAGTAGGTAGTTGTTAAGTTTAGGTGTTGGGTAGGATTAGGGATGTAGAATAAGGTCATGTAGAATAAGGCATTAATATGTGCTTAATTAGTACTAATAAATGGTTAATATTCTAGTAATATGCATGCTAATAAGCAACTAGTTAAGAGACCCTAAAATAAAGTGTTACCAAAATTTCAGAGTAATAATGTTTTGAATGTGTAGGTTTCATAAATTTAGACCGTTTTGAGCAGTCTTGTTCAAAGGAATTTAATGAAATCCATTGAAGTTAATACTGGTAATATTCAAATACAATTTCTAAAATATTGATAAAATATGCATCAAACTGGTTTTTGCTGTAGTTTTTGTACAAGATTTAAATTTGAAAGAATTTCGCAATTTTTAAATTAAAAAGTAGATAAATGTTGTAATAACACTGTAAAACCTGTTAACATTAAAAATGTGCACATTCTCTCAATAGAGACGTTACTCAATAAATAACTCAAGTCAAAATTATTTTGTAAATCACTTATTATTGTAAATCCCATTTTTTCATCTTTGACCTAGAGGAATGCAGCTGCTCAAAACTTCAATATTTTTTAAAAAAAAAAATGTCATGAACATTTTAAACCTTGTACATGTGCAAATCTGCAAAAAAAAAATATAAAGAAAATAAATAAAAAAATAGGACTTTCTATTTGCTTTTAAACTGTACATACTTTTCACTAAGCTGTTTTTCTTATTTTTCAAGTTCTACATTTTCTCCTTAGCTCCATGTGGAGTAGGTTTTGGGAGTTCATTTTTAGTCCATCTCCTATCCTGAAAACTCTGTCTTGCAGAGATGGACTAAAAATGAGCTCTTAAAACTTACTGCTAGATTCTGGAAGATAAGTTCTTCAAACAGTGGCACAACAGGATGTGGTGCTGGTCGTTCAAGAATCACTCTCAACTTATCTGTCTATAAAGCCTATAAAAATTAGTCTTCATGTATTTCACAACACATCAGCATGTTATTCTTATTAAGTGAGGGTCTTTTTTTTTTTTTAGGATTTTCTGTCAGGAGAACCTGAAACCTTGTAACTCTAGAGACTTCAGGTGGGTTGTAGTTCTGGAAAATGGTGGCGCTGGAGACTAAATGGTTCCTGATGGTTTTACACCTAATTCTTCACATTAATTCTTAATTCTTTTGCAGTTAACATGCGTCTTTTCTTCTCCACCTGTTTTTGTCTAACCCTGCTGGCCCAATGAGCATTTCGCTGACCAATGGTCATGCCTTAACTTTACAGTTTCTGTATTGCATTAGTTTTGAATATTTTTCATGGGGATGTAATAATTTACATCTTTTACAGACTTTTCAGTCTGAGTTAAACCTGTTTTTTTTGCTCATTTCATCTATAAAAGAAAACCTGCCTAATAATTCTGCACACCTGAATATAAGGAGTTTTTCACTTCCAGCCTTCATGGACAATTATATATCACTTATAAATGATTAAATACAAAATTAATAGTAGTTATTATGATTGATGTGGTTTGGAATTGGTAAAATGTGCTTGGAAAAAAATACACTCAGAATATCAACGTGCCTAATAATTATTCACGCACTGTAAACATGTGCTCACTTTACACAGAGTGAGCGTGATCGCGAAATCGAAAGTGAACTTCGAGCGCTCATTCAAATGTGATTTCAATACCCCGCATATTGATAGCGTGAAAATTATATACAATATTAGAATGTTTGCGGGAGCGGGACACACACAAGTAGGCAGTAATGGTCAGAAACTCCGCGGGAGCGGGCTTAAGAAAACTCTAGGCTGCGCATCAACACACACGCTAAGTTTTCTTTTCGCGCTACCCCATCTCCACCCCAATCATTAGTGCCGTTTCGTTGTCTTTGACAGCACATATAGGACAATTTTTGAAATAGCGCCATAAACAAAATTTATATTAAATTTAATTCAAGCACTTTCAAGGACCTATGTTTGTTTTCAAGTACTTTCCAGGCCTTGAATCCATATGTCTGAAATTCAAGTACTTTCAAGTACTTTCAAGAAGCGTGGGAACCCTGGTATAAGTTGATTCGGTCAAATAAACCTTTACCATATTATTCCTACTAGTACTCACCAGATTTTCCTCACACAGTTCCCTGAACTGCTGAAACTTCTGGGACATAAGCAGCTGTGCGCTTCCCACTGCACTGCGGATCTTCCCCAGGACTGAACATCCCACAAAAAAACGAACAGGTGAGCATCAGAAACACGCGTAACAGCCTTAGAGCAATAGAAAAGTAGAATTCTGCTCCTTCTGAGACTTGAAAAAATATATTAAGCTCTATTATGATTATTAAAATTAGGAGAGCCTACAGAGATAAGCTTGAAGTCAGGAAAACACTGTGAGGACCATGACGTCCAGCAGGGGGCAGATTACTTCAATGCAGGTGAGATTAATTCAATAAAGAGTTGTTGCAATTTTGAATATGCCATTTCAACAAAAATTTCTGCATCCTTAATCATCCATTTTTAATTTTCTGTAAATTAATACAGCTTAAAAAGCACTAAAACAACACACAGAACATACAAAATAACTAGGTTATAAAAAAAAGGTGTTTTACTTTCTTTAAAGATGGTTTGCCTACTAGAAGATTTCATTATGGGTAAATCAGACACTAACTTTCATCAGGTAGCTTGTTCTCCTTCTCATCGTGCTCCATCTGCCTGCACCAGCCCTCCATACGTTCAGTCTCTGCCTGCAGAAGCTTCAGGAACCAGCGGCCGTCACGCTGACACACCGAGCGGCCCACGACTTCCAAGGGATCTTCCGTTACGCTATCGATCCAAGGGTCAGGTGGAGGCAGGATGGAGGGATCAAAGCCAACGTCCTCATAGTCATCTGAGGTGCAGGCGTGGTAGTGATTCCCTGAGCCCTGGATGCTGACGGTGGAGGTGGCGGCATCACGTGAGTACTGCCGTGACAAGCAGCCCGAGGAGGGGAAATCTGTGATAGGAGAGTCAGCTGGTGTGTACTCCGGAGTGTCCAGATCAGCCTGTACCGCTGCCGTCACGCTGTTTGAGCGCTTGAACCGCCGGTGACTGAGCCCAAGAAAAAAAAGAAAGAAAGAAAGATTTAATTCAAATGTCGATAAAAACGCAACTCATACATACAGTGACCACACACTCTTCTAAGGAGAAAATGGTTTAATTTATTAATCTAAATATTAATTTAGATATTTTGAGGACATAAACCATTATCATTATTTATTATACATTATTTAAATATTTTATATGTATTACATTTTACATATTTTATTTTATTAAAAATAAATTTATTTTCATTATCATGTCCAAGTACTCTTATATGCCACTGACTCATAAGCAGTAGTCACAGGTTCTGTCTTCAAGCAAGTGTCTACATAGACACCACGTATACCACAAAATTAACTTGTTTGAGATGCTCTTGTTGGCACAAACATCATTAGCAGCCATTTATTTGGCAGACAAATTGCAGCACTCAAGTGACCTGCAAAAGAGACTCATTTAAAGCACATAGCTAGTGATAATTTAATAAAATGATGTAGCAAACATAAAATAATGCATCTTTTAAAGCTGATTTCCTGTCAACACTTTTCAGTAATGAAATAATAAGCATTTAACTCTCCTTTAGTTTTGTTTCATCATTTCTGATGAAACTGTTTTGCTAAGCTTGTCACAATGAATTGCAGGATTGCCTTGTTGGAAAAAAAAGGCAAAAAATTAGGCAAAATTTAGGCCGCATAATCTGTTGTCTCCAATTTGCGACATCAGGAGCCTAAAAATGGTGCCTAAAAATACTGTCTAGCTAGGCAGTTTTGAGAAGAGCCATGGTGTGCCAGCTTTAGCGCTCTGGGATAATCCTGTCCCTGCTCAATAAGTTTAATAAACTGAAAGTGTCTCCATAATACAGAGTTTCTTAATCCTTTATTTTAATGCACTCCCTCACCATACGCAGCATGCAACAGAACAGCTGAAGAGGATAAACAATATTTTTCAGAAAGCAACAATATGAACTTTGAACCACTGCATTCATCTGTAGATTGAAGCAATTTGATAAAATTGATCAGACACATTTTAGACCAAGATAATTAATTGAGAGGAAATGGAGCAATAACGGACACAAAGAGCAGATGATGACTTGACTTGTTATTGGTAATTTTGGATTTTTTGGAAACTGTTGATGTAACAGTCAACATAATGACCCATAACTGCGATGGTGTAGCCAAATATAAAAAGAATGGAGTGATCAAATGTGAAATATTTTATTTTTGTTTGTTAAAAAAATCAGTATTGACCACTAACATGAATATTGTGGGAATCCTCAATGTCTATGATGGTTTCAGCCCTGAATCACTGGATGCTAATTTAACAAACAGCACAGATTTACTGTGTTAGATACACTTTTTTTGAGAGAGAGAGAGAGAAATTACTTTAGTACATTTATTTATCAAGGATGCATATTAAACAAAATGAGTGTAAATTAAAATAATGTTACAAAAGATTTCTATTTCAAATAAGTGCTGTTCAACATTCTAATTATCAAAAAAAGATATAATGGTTTCCACAAAAATATTAAGCAGCACAACTTTTTTAACATTGATAATAATAAGAAATGGTTCTTGAGCACCAAATCAGCATATTAGAATGATTTCTGAAGGATAATGTGACGCAGAAGACTGGCGTAATGGCTAAAGAAAATTCAGTTTTGCCAACATAGGAATAACTTACATTTTATATATACTTAAATAAAAAAGCTATTTTTAATAGTAATAATATTTCATAGTATTACTAAAGTGAAAGTGACTGTGGGGTGCTATTTGTTCCTGAAACAGTTGTTTTAGAGCACACACACACACACACACACACACACACACACACGCAGACTCACCCGTGCTCTTCTTCAACCTGAATCCCCACTGACTGAAACTTGGACTGGTCCTCCAGTTCCTGGTCCTCAGGCCCATCCACCTGTTTAAACACATCACACAGTAAACCAGCCACCTCCACAGTCATTTGAAGAATCATCTACCTCAGGGAGAAGTAAACAAATCTCCAACTCACCCTGTGTGGGTTTGTATACAGAAATAAAAAGACCAGCTTGTGAAAGACTAAACTTGTATGAATATATATTTTGTGTACAGACACTTGATAAACACATTATAGTGGATATTACAACTAAATCTTGTTCTAATAGCCAGCAGGAACATCTCAGGAGCGTTGAGGAGATGAATAAACAATGAGAACAACACTGAATCTCACTCACCTGGATGCCAATAGAAAGGCACCTGCTCTTCCTGAGCACATCCCTGCGGACGTCTTCCAGGGCCGGTATGGGGATGGGGACGGGCACAGGCATGGGCATGGGCAGCGGAGAGGGAGGGGTAGTGCTGATGGTGATGGTGCTGTTGCTGACGTGTTGACTGACAGGGCCGTGGATCTGAGCGTTGGCCGCCTCGATGGCTGCCGTCAGCGCTTTCATGCTGTCAATGCTCTCGGTGGAATTGCTCAGGCCAGAGTGGAGGACGGGTTCGCCTCGCGTCCCGGGACCGTCCATGTAAGCGTCCTGCGCAGACTCAGTGCTGCTCTGGGCCGTGATGGAGATGAAGGGCTTGGTGGAGGTGCGAGGAGGTACCGGCGGAGGAGTCTTCTTGTAGGTGGTGATACATGATGATACTGTAGAGAGAAAAGTACACATTCATTTCTCAGATGATTTTATCCACTTGAACTTTCAAATATGGATGCATGAAAAAAGTATGTTAACGGTAAACAGTAAAAGATTAAAATGGAAACAGATATAAGGACAAAAAACTTTTATATTAAGATTCAGGATACATTTACTAATTCACCATGGCTGTCTCCAAAAAAAAAAAAAAATCACTATTGACCACTAATTTGAATATTGTGGACATCCTCGATGTCTATGATGGTTTCAGCCCTGAATCACTGGATGCTAACAGCACAGATTAACAGTGTTAGATACACTACTTTTTTTTTTGAGAGAGAAAGAAATTATTAATCATTATCCATTACTTTTAATGCATATTAAACAAAATTAGAGAAAGGACATTCATAATGTTGCAAAAGATTTCTATTTCTATTTTTTCTTTCCTATAAAAAAAAAAAAAAAAAAAAAAAAAAAAAAAAAAAAAGATTCACTACTCTTCAAAAGTTTGGGGTTGGTATGATTTTTTAAAAATGTTTTTGAAAAAGTCTCTTATGCCCACCAAAGCTGCATTTATTTGATCAAAAATACATTAAAAACTGTAATATTGTGATGTGAAATGTTACAATTTCAAAAAACCGTTTTCTATTTACAATATCTTAAAATTGAATATAAACTTGATGACAAAGGTGAATTTTCAGCAGCTATTACTAACACTGATCTTTCAGAAATCATTCTAACATGCTTATTTGAAACATTTCTTATTATGTTTTTTATGAATATAAAGAATATAAAAAAGCATATACACATACATATATATACACAATACACACACACACACACACACACACACACACACACACACATATATTCACAATTCAATCAATTTAATGTATTCTTGCTGAATGAAACAATGGATTTTTTTTTTTTACCAATCAATCGAATTTTTATCAATCAATCACTCAATCACTCAATCAATCTTATCTTTTATTTTGAATGGTAGTGTAAGTGTGTGCATAAGTAATTCAAATCCTTTGTTTAAAAGCTTAACCCCAACTACTGCATGAAGCAGTTACAGCAAGATACAAGCAAACCAGAGAATTGTGATGGCTGACATGATTACAGCAAATCTTCTGAACAGACTTGTGGACCTCTGTGTGAAAATCTTACACATTTTGAATGCCTATCTTGCAGTAACTTGCCATTACTTGAGCGAAAAGTCAACGCCGCCCACCGTTATGCTGGCAGTTTTTAAGTTTGCTTCAACACACACAGCTAAGCACATTAAAGAGGCCAGGAATGTTTTGCTGGAGTCATGGGGAATAAGAGATAAGACTCAGAACAAGACCACGCTTCCAACATGACTCTGTGTGCTAATCTTTTGCCTTTGCCACCACCTTGAATCTGGCGGTAAAAAAGCCCTTTCATAAACCATGGATTTGCATGAGATTTGTCTCGCAAACTTTTTTCAGGTCAAGCCCAAATGCCACACAGATACGGTCTGTGATCCAGCAACAGATGGGACCCAAGATGGAACAGCAAATTCTGCATGTTTCCAATGTGAAGCATTGTGAGCTGCTTTACCATCTCTTTACCAGACCACTGCCATCTGCTAAACCTGCAACATTCTAAATTAAAGTCTCACTAATACTGAAATAAATACAAATGCAGCAATGACTTCAAAGCAAGACAGTAATCAAACAAAATAATTATAATTATAAAATAAATAAAATTCAATATAATTTATCTCCCCAAAATTTCAAGTTATAATAAATTTCTTCTTAAGTTTATTTGTAACTTCTAAAATGACATTTCAAAAATCAAACATCAAAGAAAGTAAAAAATAATTAATGGTGATAATAATAATAATAGTGGCAATAGTAATTAATAGTTAATTATATATAAAATATAATTTAAAAGTAATTAAAGACTTATATAAATATTCACTTGTGACATATTGATGATAAATATCCACGCTTACGATCTTCTCACAATATTATTTGCCCAGCAGTGGCCACCATGCTATAATATTTATTGCATTCATTTTAATTTTATTTTAAGTCCTTCTGACAGAGAGCATGATTAAATATTCACTTATTAACATACTTATGGAAGAATCCCATTATATCAGTGGGCCATCTGTTGACATTGAAAGTGTTATCTTGAAGTGCTACTGCTTGACACAGTGGAGCTGGTGGAGCACTGACTCATTTCCTCCAGCACTTCACTTCAAAGAGCGAAACAACCCCTCACAACCCAGACTAAACATGAAATCACTAATCGATGGCTGCATGAAGCGGCAGATACAGGCGTGTGTTGTGAGATAAACAGTGAAGCATATATTTTCCTTATTATTTAAATTCTGAAACATCCACAAGGGGGCAATCCAGAGCGAGACAGAGACCAGCTGTTAATGTCCTCTCTGATTTCACTTCCTCATTTTCACACTCTTTGGTTTTTCTCTCCCTACATATTCAGTGACTTCTTTCTGTGGAGAGAGACTTTTTGGCACTGTTTTTATGTTCCAAAAAGATAATTTATTATAAATAAATTAGAAAATTCTAATTAAATTATAATTACACTTGCAGTACATTATTATATTAAATAAAAAAATCATTAATACATTTAATAATCATCTCAGACTAAATAAAAACAACATACTAAAAAAAAATCATTACAATAATCTTGTCATGCTCATTCATTCGTGTTTTGTCTATGGAGTCTCTGAGCCCCAAACATGCTTATATGATATCATTCACGCTGAATAACACGTAGGCAATGAAACCAGACACTCATTTACAGGCATTCAAAAGTTCCTATGGAAGCCCACTTCTGCCACATAAGCATAGAAAAATATGGTTTGGCAAATCATAATTA
This sequence comes from Tor tambroides, assembly GCA_021397915.2. Lineage (NCBI taxonomy): Eukaryota > Metazoa > Chordata > Actinopteri > Cypriniformes > Cyprinidae > Tor > Tor tambroides. The sequence continues at coordinate 16,968 of JAFVLL020000884.1, read as the reverse complement.
TAACATATAAAGTCATTATTATGAGATAAAATGTGAAATTATGAGATACAAAGATATAATAATGATACAAATTTGCAATTGACAAAAATTGTGACTTTTTCGTCATCATGAATATTTATCTCATAGCTATGACATAACTTTTTCATGCCATAATTATCTCATTATCTTTCTTATCTCATAATTATGATTTAGTATTTAACAAATAATGGCTTCTCACCTCATAATTACGATCTTGTGTCAACACAATTTTGACTTTGCATCTCAACTTCCACTTTTTGTCATAAATGACTTCTATCTCATAATTATGGCATTTTATCTCATAAAGATGACTAAGAATGTTATAATTATTATTTGACATTTGGCAGAAAAAGTTCCCCTCTTGAATTACCTTTTAAATCTCCGTAAGATAAAACGGTCTTGTTCACAGGAACAGTCTATCACATTTTCTTTGGCTAGGCGCCCGTTCTTGTTTGCTTCTTTGACAAGCAGTTACACGAAGAAAGCCATGGTATGTGTTTGAATAGCTGAATTCATCTCCCCTGAGCCACAGTGTATCAAAGAGCGCATGTACACACAATTGCTTCTCCAGACTTAATCTCCATCTCTCACATCCTCATTTTTTCACATACATACGCTCTGCATCCACGCAGAGGTTCACACACGACTGCAGCCAAAACAAACGCTTCGTTTCATCCCAAGATATCTAGCTGGTAAGTTGAGGACAAACTTGTGTTCTGGAGCTCCAGTGTGCGCTGCTGAGATAACAGCCTGTAGATCAGATGCTCTAGAGATTTCTGTCATACAGGCATCCTCTCCTCTAATTTCACCCCCTCCTTCTTGCTCTTTTCATGGTCCACCTGGGTTTGTAGTGATACAGGGGATCACTAAAGCTGCATTGTTGTAAAGCGTGATTGTTTTTGTATAATTACCAGTGAGACTGCTGCTGATTGTGTCTTTATCTTTGGCGTTTGTTGTTGTTATACAAAAACAGATGTTCACAGGAGTGTTTGACAATTACTTTCAAAAGCGTCCTAATAGCTGATGCCACAATAACTGGGAAAGAGTAAGACAAGAGAGTTTTGTTTGTCACATGAGGTAATTAGAGGACAGAATGTAATTAGCATGAAACAGGGGTGCTGGAACTGGCCGGAGCTTAGCAGTCCGAATGTTGTTTCTAATTGTTTCCCTGTAACACCTGGAGAAAGCAGAACACATCTCAAAGGAAGTTAAAAGACCCATTAGAAGTATGTAAATTGCTCACTGCTATCTTTGCTTGTGGGTACACATTATTTTGAGCCAATCATTTGAAGCCAATGACAACACAGAAGTCCCACATTAGTGACTGTCCTGTGAGTCCTTGAGCTGTGAAGAAAAAAACTAAATATGGAGAGAAATGCTTTACTTTTTTTTTTTTTTTTTTGGCCATCAATATTATATAAACAGGTATTATGAAACATACACTGTTCAAGTTGGGGGTCTACAAGATTCTTTTAATGTTTCTGAAAAAAATTTGAACAAGGCTGAACAAGGCTGCACTTATTTTATTGTGAAAACAGTGAAATATTATTACAATTTATAATAATATATTTAAAATGTAATTTATTTCTTTGGCGGCAAAGTGGCATTTTCAGCATCATTACTCCATTCTTCAGTGTCACATGATCCTTCAGAAATCATTCTAATATGCTGATTTGGTGCTCAAGAAACTTATTATTATTATTATTATCAATGATAATCAATGTTTTATCAAACAGCGCTGCTTAATATATTTGTGGACACCTTGCCACATTTTGATCACATTAATGCATCCTAGCTAAATAAAAAGTGAAACTTCTGAATGGTAGTGTATCTTACATTATGAAATATTTATGCTGATTTGTTTCTGGCAAAAAAGGTTACTTTATCAGAATACATAGGTACTTTTGCATAGTCATCCATAAAGAAAAAGCTTTTCTGCAGCATATAGTTACTGCAATTTCCAGCAGGAGCTAATTAACCAAAAACTGGCTCTTGATTTTAACATATTACCTTGTATTTTAAATTTAATAGCTCCTTTTTCAGGTATAAATTATTGTCCAGATCTGTCACAAGCTATTCTTTATTTTCTCAACCCAACCAGAGCCACATGTAATTAAATAAATGATCCTTAAAAATAAGATCAACCTTTATTAAATACAATTTTATAAAGATTACAGGGACACTTGCTACTGTATGCCAGATACCAATCTAACCTGAGCCATCAAGCACCCTTCTGAGGAAGACTCCCACGTTTTATACTTTCCTTACTAATCTCTCATCTATACTAATGGAAAGTGTCAGCTAAATGACTAAAATGTAAATGTAAAGGGAAGAGATGGGCTGAGTTAGCACTCCTGCTGATGCACAGTGTAAACACACCCACACATACAGGCACTGCTCAAGTCAGTAGCGTCTCCTCTGGCCTGTCAGCCTGAGCGCTTACAGACTTCATTCCTTACAAGGTTGTGTATTACAGACATCATATAGAGCCTGTTTGAAAAGCCTTCAAAATGTGAGATGCGATCAACTCGGGATTTAACTGTTCGAAAAGAAGAGGAACAGATGTTTCTGATGAAACTCTTGATGTGCTGGTGTTGGAACACAGATATCTGATACTTAACCCTAGCAGCAGCTTATTATTAGATTTTAATAGTTTTACTTAATTACTGCTATTAGTTGGAGTAAACAGACACCTGTACAAAAATGTGTAATGCTTTTAGCTTCCAGAAGGAGAATATGATGACATATTTGCTTAGTAGAAGTAAGAGATTTGAGCTTTTTTGGGATTACAATTATTGTTACTCACACGGTTCTCTCGTATGTGCAGATTTAGTTGTGTAAACCTGTAGACTGGGTGAAAGATGATAAAATGTCCGTTTAAGCGTTTAAACCTTGACCTCCTGTCACTGACGCATTTGTATTGTGTCTGCAACGCTCTGACCCTGAGCTCAGAGGACAAGGTGAACGATACGGTCGCAGACAAATCAATTTGAGCCCGCCGACTCGTCTGTCCTACAATGACAGGACGCTCTCTGCACGTTCATGTTCTTAAACACCCTGACAGGGTTGTTTCAGATGACAAACCGACAGAATTAACCCACCTCCATTTCCTTAAGCCAATGGTCTTTCAGCAATACAGAAACATCATAACGAATTATACTGTACATCCATAATCGCAAGTATCCGCATGCATATCGAGTGCCCTTAACATCCCCTAATCAGCATAATCCTGAGTGATTTTTAAGACCACAAAGAAGCCATCCGGTCTGGACAGGAATCTCTGGGTTTTATTCCCATATCTCAAGCTGTCAAAGTGTTTAATGCGGTCTAATTCTTCCCAGATGAGACCTGAGAGGAAAAAGAGAGAGCTCAAGAGAGCGCTGGCTGTCGTTTTGCCCCACGAGAGGCAATTAACACAAGCCGTCTGGCTAAAAAAGTACACAGGCGGCCATATGAGAAGAAAGGTCAAGTGCCATCCAAACTGGGTCCCAGGGCAAAACTTTGTCCGACAACCACTCACACACTATTCTGGTGGCTTTTTTTGCTTTGTGTTTAGCATAGTAAAATGACATACAAAGATTAACAGTGACAGTTTTTATGTAATGACTGTAGCAACTGTGTCCAGCTGGACTTTACACAGAAGATTTTAGGGTTATGAGGGTGACCTGCAGATTATCACGGTCTGGGGGTAAAAGGTTAAACAATGCATAAATCTTTTCAGTGTGTTGACATCTACTGCACAAACCCATTACACACTACTGATAATCCTATGATAAACACTGTGTGCAGACTAAACTAAAAGCTAAAAGCTGCAGAATATATGTGCAAAGGATAATGTAGATGTATGTTATGCATGTCGGTCACATCAGTTGTCGAGTGTGAGTCACTGATGGCACACCGTACATCATTTCCATCAAAGGTATTGCATGGCCTTGGAAGACTTGGAATATAGTGCATATAGTCTTATTTTTATTGTCCTTTTGGCATATAATACTGTCCATGAACATGGCAAGAAACTTGTTTTATTTCCAGAACATGATGTATTTTTGAGTGTTTCAGGACATTTGAGGAAAAAAAATGCAAGGAAGGGCTTTCTGGTTGGACTGTGAAAAGAGAAAAGCCAGAAATAAATATATATATATATGATATCAAGATGAAGATAATATTACTAATACAGATGTTTTGTTTCCAGAGTGGTACTGTTTTAAATTAGCATTGTAATAAAGTCAAATAAATTATTATTTATAATTATTATAAATTATAAATATTATGTTGTTATATTATATTTAAAATTAATTAAGGTAATATTTAAAATTTAAATAAATTAAATAAATTAAAATATAATTTTATATGGCCTATATTTAAATAAACATCCATATATCCATATATATACACAGGTATATATATATATATATATATATATATATATATATATATTTACCCACTAAGGATGTTAGATGTATAAATCTGAAGATAAACACATTTAATTCAGTTCAAATGTATACGTATAGGACTCTTCACAATAAATAGTTGAAAAAGCAGTTTTACACAGAATATCTGCAAGTTGCTTTCTAGACCTAATGCTGAAAGCAAGGCAAATGCTAAACAAGAAAGCGCAGGATTGGGCATGTTTAACATTCCAATAAAGCCTGATCAGACCCACTGTCCACTCCAGTGTCTGGCACACTGCCCTGGAAATGACTTTCACTGTGAACGTGTGCATGAATATGCAAAGGTATTTGTACTCCAAATCCACACTCAATCACTTTGTCAGCAATAAAATAAAATATCTCCCAAGTAATGACAAAAGCACGAAGGAAAAGAATGGAGAATAATTTCCTCAACCAAGGCAGATAACAAGAAGCTGACAAAGCCATCCAAGCAGTGACTCTCCAGTCTGAAAATGTGGAATAATGTGGCAGAGCGTCGTCACAGCTTCCACTGATAAACGCTCGCTTCCCACTGCTGTACTTGTGAAAGTGTTTAGTGTGTGTGTGTGTGTGTGTGTGTGTGTGTGTGTATGAGTCAGGCATCAACTAAGAGTGACTGTGACGGGCCTTCTTCTCCAGCAGCAGTATTATCCCATCCATATCTCAGCCTCAAGCTCAGCCCGCACCAGTATTACATGCACGTCATGTACAATCACACTTCACCCCTCACACACGTCCCCACACAGACTTTGCCGGATTCCATGCTCAACTCAACCAGAGAAAAGGGAGTTTAGGAATAACAGGCAAGCATATCATCAGCTATGCTTTTTCCAATTTGTGCAGAAACCCATTGCCACCTGAACCTGAACCGAAACACCCCATGTACCTGAATTGTGGAGTGTTCACTGTGCCATGTTTCACTAAGAAATTATATTACATTAAAACACCTAATGCAAAATAGTTCACTTATTTATTGTCTTAGCTTTATTGTCTTAACATGAACCATTTACGGGTTTATCAGTATTTCATTGTATACAAAAACATGAAGGTAAAATATAGGCTAAAATAATATAATCAGGTTAACTGTGCCAGAATACTAGTTATACTGTATTGCTGAGAACAGTGGTCTTTTATTATTTAAGATAATTTGATAACTTGTTTTGTCAAGATAAACGTTTATTGTCAACATAAAAAAAATCATAACTAAGGGCCTGTTTACACCTGGTATTATGATGTGTTTTCGCTAAATACAGTTGTAAACAGGAACTAAAATATTTTGTTTGTCCCCTTTTGACTACTTCCAAAGGTGCTCAAACAGATGAATACTTCCCACACACTGACATAAAACATGATCACTATATGGGACCTGTTTTGAGAAAACGCACCAAAATAATAGATTCAAATTTCATGTTGTACCAAAACATATGGATCATATGGATTACAATCAAAATTGATTTTGCTATCCATATTCTTCGCATTTACTTCCTTTCCCGTTCACTTGTAAGCAGCGTAACATGACTTCATTCATTCAAAAAGTGAAAGTGCTGTAGAGTGTAATGAACAGGGACTGATCTCAAGTGGTCACAAGAGACACATTTAAAATACAGACTAATAAAAGGTGTCTTCAGTGACCACTTGTGATTCAATCACTGGAAATGCATCGGAATACCAGGTGGAAACAGTGCCAAAGTCATGATCTAATGAGTATAAATAAAAATAAAATAAAAAATATGAACTGCTATGACCTGAACTGATTTAGTATTCCTTATAATGGTCCTTATAATAACCAGCGCTGCAAATTTCCAGTGCAAAGTTTTCCCACAGCTTCACGTTCAATGCTGAAAATCAATGGACATGCGGATGAACTACAAATGAAACACTGCCCATACATTTAGCTCTGATTTAAGATATATCCGGCTATTTTTCCACACATTTTCAGTCTAATATTTTTTTCTCTGTCTGCATGAGAGCTGCGAGGCCACACACTTGTGTAGTTCAAAGAGAACATTGATCATCAGTCCCAGAGATGGCAGCTGTGGTATTTTCCTGCCATACACAGACTGAGGACAGCTCTAAAATAGCCTCCATCCTTTGACTATGAGTCTAAATGATAGCTGCTTCCGGGCCAGGAACACAGTTTAGAGACAGTGGGAGGATTTTGCAGTTGCAGCCTGAGGGACGTCACAGCTAAAGCATCACCGGAGCGCACTGTGCAGTCAGCCTTACAAAAAGGTACAACGCTGTGCAAACAAACGCTCCACACTGCAACAGCCCACCTGTCAACATCTAACCCCTGGCTGCTTCTCTAAACTTCCTGCCTTCTACTTCACCACCTCTCTTGCTCAGTCTCTGCCTGTTGGGGGTCAGAAACCTCTGCTCGTGTTGTACAGCTCAGGCTCGCTTTAATATTTAAGAAGCAAACACCACTGTGTAAACACACACATGCTCGGGGTTTTAATGTTTTAACCTTACTGATATAAAGCAACAAGTTCAGCTAACTGAATCTGTGTCCTGACTAGGGTGGCCATCTAGTTTTGAAATAACATGTCCATGTGCTGGCACAGACTTGAGACAGATACTAATTTGACCTCCTTCTAAGATCACTATTTTATACTTTATAAAATAATATACAAAGAAATAAAAAATATTAATGTTAAGTTAATATTAAATCACATACATTTTAGACATGACATTCTCAGCATGGACTGTTTTGCTCTATTTCGCTAATCAATGCATCTCTGATCAACAGAGGTGTTTTGTTCCTGAATAATTCAGTGTTTTTGAATGAAATAGTTGAGTTATTCATAAAGGCAGTTGCTAAATTTAAAACTGTACACTAGCATACTCCTCTTACTATTTTCAGCATATCTTTCTATGGCAAAAATGGCAAGAATAGTATTTTAATACGCAGTTCCAAAATTAGCAAGTCGCTTGCTTCATTCTGTTTTGAAAAAATTGGTTGAATGAGTGAATCAATGACTCATTCATTAAATAAACAATGACTTGTTGCCACCAATTGGCAGTTTCAGTTTCTTAAGTATCTTTTCATTGTTCTATACTCAGTATATCTTATATTTAACACATTATTGAACAAACATATGAATTTATATGAAAGAAGATGCATTTAATTAAAATTTGTCGTAATAAATGTTAAAAAAAACTGTCACTTGAAATCAATAAAAAAAAAAAATCATACCTTATTGGAAATATTTATTTTATGTCACTGGTTTAGGATCATTTTTCAGTTTTTATCCTGGCTTCACGAATCCTCCAAAATGTCCCCTTGTCTTCATTACAGAAATGGCCACCCTAGTCCAGATCGAGGAATTAAAGGATAGTTCACCCAAAAAAGAAAATTTTGTCATCATATACTCACCCTCATGTCGTTCCAAACTTGTATGAGTTTCTTTCGTATGTTGAACATAAAAGAAGATATTTTAAAGAATGCTGGTAATCAAACAGTTGATGGTCCCCATTGACTTCCATTATGGTTCTTCAAAATTCAAAACTTTTTTTATGTTCAACATAAGAAAGAAACGTTTACAGGTTTGGAACCACATGAGGGTGAGTAAATGACGACAAAATTTTCATTTCTGGGTTAACTATTTCTTTAAAGGCTGCAATTTCATTCACAAGAGTGTAATGCCTTTTTATTAAAATAATACTGGGGAATGGGTGACATTAACGGAAGAAATTGCCCATCATATTCATTCATGACTCGTTTAACATGTGAGCGTGCTCCCGAGAACAAGACTCATTATGTTTTCTGACTCATTGTCTGCCCCCTGTGGTGAGGATGAGATATTGCACACTAATGGTTTCCTAATTAGTTGTACTAAAGGACAAATACTCAGCAAAGCCAAGCCATTAACAATTTATCAAAAGCTGCATGTTATTATGATAAAATAAACATGAATAACAGCTTCAGCGGAACATTTTGAACATAAACAATAAAGTGTAAAATCCTAAACTTCGCTACACTCCACTTCAAAGACTTTGCGCACTACCCCAAAGGCAGTGTTGCAGCGTGTGATAAGGGCCTGCTGCGTACCAGGCAGATGGTGCTGCTCTGTTCGTCTGAACGCACAGTGGTGTTCTGAAGGGGATGAAGGGAAGGTAGGTGCCCCCTCAATGTCAACCCTGACATCTCCCTCAATTAGCCATCTCATAATTCGTCTGGTCGGGTCTCTGTGGCGAGGACATCTGGAAGGGCCCACACTGGACAGGGATGACTGGACACGGTATCTACAGCTCAGCGATACAGGATCATTCACTCACTCTCCTGTCGGTTCAAAGCTGCAGGACTTTCTCTTCATTGTGGAACAAAAAAGATGATTTAAATAGTGTCTCAGTGTTTTTTTTGTCCATACAATGAAATTCAACGGGGGTCGAACATAACACTGAACCCCTGTAACTTTCGTTTAATGTCGAAACATCCTTCAAAAAAAGGTCATACAAGTTTAGAAAGACATGAGGGTGAATAAATGATGAAATAATTTTCATTGTGGGTGAACTATTCCTTTCACTTACCTCCAAATCGCTATTTAGTGACTGTTGCAGCTAACTCGCATTCTTTCTGACTTTATTTTTTTTATGCAAAGGGCCATTCGCATTAAAGTTGACGACTAATAATACAGTAACTATAAAGTTTTATTAATCATTCTAATTCTATGAGAACAGTGAAGTCCACACCACAGCTATAACTATAACCACACAGAGAAAAAATATCATTGTAATCTTTTTCAGAACAATTTTTATTCAGCTAATAAATAATTAAAAGCGATCAGAATCCACCTGACATTAAAGATCTCAAGCTTTTTAATGTTGAATGCTTTTAAGCGACAGATAACATAACAGCAGCACATGCTTACAACAGACAGAAGTTTATATCCATTGGTGTGGACGCTAAAGTAGTTATTGTTATAGTTATTTTCATAATTATTGTTCTTCGCGTGAATTGCCTTAAAACACTTTCTCTATTTTTGTGGTTGAATGTCCTGCTTCACATATTACAGAAGTAAAACTGGTTGCTAAAAGCAATTCAAGACCACGCAAACACATTTGGTGTTGGGTACATACCGACTTTAACAAACACCACTCAAAAGCATAGCAATTCTCATTCTCAAATCAATGTCAAGCACAGATAGAAGGTCAGGTCATGTCTGTCACATCTCTTGCCAGAGTCACCCCAGCCAAGGCGTCACATCAGGCTCCTGCTCCCTTCTGAGTTTTGTCAGCGTGTGAAGTTTAAACAAATGGCAGCTATCGATTCCACAGCCCTGCCAAACTACATCTGCCTCTGGCTGGCAGGTGCAGCCCATGTAGAGGAACACACTATCTCTAATTATCCACATCACACATCTTTCAGCAGCTGGCTGAAACACAAGCGGATGGTTATATCATCTCACCACAATATATACAAGCCAGTTATTTTCCATTGTTTGCTTATAGTTTGCTTTAAATTAAGGATGTCAAACGTAGTACTTTAGTACCAAGTAAATACTAAAATTCATCAAAATCATACCATGGTATTAATGTAAACAATCAGTTATCAGTTAATAATAAAATATGCAGCTGAATATAACACTGTCATTTATACTAAATAAATGTACTAAATGTAAATAACCACTGTCAAGCAACTGATTTTAAATACTTCATGCATTTACTTAATTTATCTTTGTTTGTTACTTTTTGTTTTACATTTCTATTACTCTTCTAACTTATAAATTATAAATAATTTATATTTTTAAAAATGTTTATTATTAAACAGTTTACTTTCCGTGAATAATTACTTAAAGGGATAGTTCACCCAAAAATGAAAATTTGATGTTTATCTGCTTACCCCCAGGGCATCCAAGATGTAGGTGACTTTGTTTATTCAGTAGAATACAAACAAAGATTTTTAACTCGAACCGTTGTAGTCTGTCAGTCATATAATGGCAGTCAATGACACCCACGGCTTTAAATATTTGAGGTAATGCTTACACTGACAAATACTCAATTGGCATTACATTATATATTTTTTTCAATTTGTAACCAGTCAACAGTCATAAAATGTTTTTGAAGGATCCTGGTTGCTTGCGTTCTTGTGTGGATAACACTGGGTGAGATGAATCGAAAATATTGGTTTGTCTTAAAACATCACTGCCCCTGTATTGATCTAAGGGCCAAACCCTTTAGACCACGCTGCCTCTAATTATTTTTAAAATCTCCCCGTAAAGAAGGTCTGGCTGCTTATCAAGAGGGATGGCATGAAAATGAAAGCTTTGAAATAACAGTTTGTCAGTTCTGACAGGCTGTATTCCCTGGTGTTTTGCTCCACTCTGATAGGAGCACCATGCTAATGGCCATAACCGAAGCTGTGACTCAAAGATGCAGTTCAAAGACCTGCACTTCCACTCCATTAAACCGACCCACAGGTGACGTGAGCACTAATGTGAGACCCTAAAGGTTATCCTATAGGATTCTAAGAAACTATTTTTCACTTTTCTCTCTCTCAGCCAGCTGTCTTCTCTCCATAGATGCACTGAGGCTGGTGGCCATATGTTGGCTCTCTGACTAGCTGCAGGCATTTGGAGAACAGTAGGAAGATGAGTGGAGAACACAGCACTCAAATATGCATTACTTGTGCAGACAGGGACTGCAGCACTGTCTCAAGCACTATATAGAGGGAATGCAACTTCCAATAAGGATTACGACATCAGACAGGTCTCCGAGCATCGATTTATTAAAATTCAACATGTCAAAGTTTGCAGCATTGTGGATAATCTCTCATTTAATGTTTTTACAAGTATTACATACTTGGGCTTTTCCAAACACACTGTCAATGTGAAAACTCCATCAGACGCTGTCAAACTAAAACCCTGTTTACAGTGACAGCAACCTGCAGTGACACAGCAACCGGAAGTCATTCATTTTCAGTAAGAGTTGGTGATTAGTAGCGACTAGTGTCCAGTGATGATTGCTTTCTTGTGAGATAATGCTTCTGTCAACATTTTTCTGGTCTGTACCTGACCTTCTCTATACATATTGCATACATACACATACAGTATTTCATAGCCATTTAAAAACATTTGTGAAAAAATGGGTCGTTCTAAAGACCTCAGTGAATTCAAGTGTGGTACTGTCATAGGATGCCACCACTGTTTGTAAAATTTCGTCACTGCTAGATATTCCATGGTCAACTGTAAATGGTGAAAGTGAAAGCATTTTGGAACAGTAGTAACTATGAAGTAGAATACTATGTAAAGTTACAATATGGGGTCGCAGAATACTGAGGCGCATGGTACGTAAAAGTCACCAAAGGCACATAGCCACTGGACTCTGGAGCAGTGGAAACTCGTTCTATGGAGTGACAAATCATGCTTTTCTGATGGGTGAGTTTGGTGGATGCCAGGAGAACATTACCTGCCTGACTCCATTGTGTTTTCCTACAGTTGAAACACTGGGTGATTATGTGACAGATTTTGGTTAGTTTTACTAGATAATAGAAATATAATTTCATGATAAAATTGTCTTTCTATAAACAGCTCTATGACATCCGACTCACAATGATAAAGCATGTCACATATGATTAATTTTACCTACATACTGTACAGTGATATAATAAAAAATAAATTGTGGAAAACTGTGCCAGAAATTGCCTACATTCTGAGATAATCGTTCATCTTGTTCATGATATGATGTATTATGCTGCACCGCTGTATTCAAATGCTCTTCCCTGCAGAAATAAAACTGATTCCTTGTCAAAACAGACTGACATCTTATTTTCACTGGCAATACATTTGTTATCAGTTATGCAGCCCACCAATAACGGCCAACAAGAGAAACGCATACTAGCGACTAACAGCACAAACAAAAGTTCTTTACAATCACATTTAAACTAGGGCAAAATATTTTTAAGAACAGACAGGCTTCACCAATAGGTTTAGTTCAATAGTAAACAAAAGCCTTGCATTTTTGAGACATTGTGGGCACAATTTTATGAAGATGTCAACTGTGATGAAATCAAACTGGGTTCGGATGCTGGGGGTGGATTAGTGATCACTGGGGTTTCAGATGAAAGAAAACTCCAGAGCAAAAGCAGACACAGGTCACACTGAGTTCACACATCCAGCCTGACATCTGGATCACTGTTGGTCACTTGAAATATCACAATATATTTTCAAATCTCAGCTTGGATGCTGAGCAATTACATGTACAAGTGTATAATTTTTTTTTTAAGATACTCAATTTTCTATTTCACATGTTCCTCAATAACATGACAGGCTACTTTCAGAGCACATCCAATGATTTACTCTTCCTCTATACATCAGACTCAATCAATCAAATTCACTCAATCATTCAGTTTCCCATTACCGCTGTTATTGCCTTGCAGTGCTAATAAAAAGCAAATCAGACACATCCTGTCAGGGCTTCTGAGGATAAACATGTTGTGACCCACAGAAAAGACAACAAATGAATATTGATTCTTCCTCTGGCAACCTCCCTGATACATGAAAGAGAGTTTTATATACTGCTAGTAGGGGTGGGCGATATGACCAAAATCTTGTTTCACAATATGATTAATTTTATTTCACAGTAACAGTATATATCATGATACAGTTATTTTTGCTTTAAATAAGGTCTTTACGATATTCAAATTTTTGATACCATGGAAATTTCATAATTCTTGTCACCAGTGTCAATATCACAAAAAATGAATACTAGCGTAAATAAAAATAAAATTAAAAAAAACTCAAGCCAACTGAAGGCACGTAAACAGTCAGCGATTAATTAAGAATAAGAAACTAATTACAAGAAATAGGACAAAAAAATTACAGTGGAAAAAAAAAACATAAGAAATGCTACATTGTATAAAGTAATCAAATGTAGAAAAACACTGCATATTCTTGACTGTGTAAATTAAATATTTCTTCTTCTTAAAGTTACAAAAGTGATTTAGTCAAGAGCAGTGACATATTTTCTGTCTTTTGTTTGATTAACATGATTGAAGAAATATTAGACTGCTGTCACTTTAAGAGCTACCCGGATCCAATATACTGTTACACGTGTTTTATTGCTTAGCTGTTTTAAGACCTAAGTCTCTACAACGACGGGCATTTTGACAACAACAAGTATGTGTATTTAACCATTCAAGAGCTATAAAGTGGAAAAAATAACTCAACACTCCCGTGCTCTATGAGCAACATGTTCATGTGTGCGCCTCTCTGACAGCATTCAGAGACAGTGCGCACATATAGCTAAATGAGCTTTATTTCGCTACTGATTGCGTTTCAACAGCTTAAAATCATTTGTTTTTAAACCTGAATGCTTAAAAATGCATGCAAACAACACATTTTCGGTATATCGCCCACCCCTAACTGCTAGAGTGCGCTGCTGGATGATAGATAGAACAACAGAATGAATGATAGGACAACAGATGGATAGACAGAACAACAAAATGATAATGTATTTGCAGGCTGACCTGTGCTGCTCTGGATGGTTCTGACAGTAGTGGTGGTCCTCGGGGGGGAGGCCGGGAGCAAAGGCCCGTCGTCGTCGTCCTGCGAGCAGCCCTGGTCGATGGCACGCACGTAACTGTGACTCCTCATGCGGAAGCACCCGGGCACGGGCACGGGCACGGGCAGGTCCAGGGCGTCCACTGCCTGTGACTCCATTTCACTGAACACACTCTCACACACTGCCTCGATCTGCCCGTTAACCTCAACCTCACTCACCTGCAGGCAGAGGAGAAGAGAGGAGAGATACAGAGACAAGAAATGAAAATTTGAAAAGAACAGTCAAGAGAAACAGACAGGGCAGAGGTCAGGGAAAAGAGCCGTCCAATGAGCTTCAAGACCCACTTTCCATGGGGCACTGTACTTTATAGGGGTGCAGAATCAAAAGAAAAAGGGAAAAACAGAGCCAGAGATAGCAGAGATGTCATTAGGTGCAGGTGAGAAACACACAAGGCAGTGGCAAGAGGAGGAAGAGTCAAAAAAAGAAACATAGTGAGGCTTGAAGGACAGTTTCACAGGGTAAATGAAGGTGCAAGCCACACCAGCAGGGAGGAACTCCTCAAGTGGGGTTTATTGACAAGGTGGAAGACAGCGAGACAGTGCCAGGATCAACATGTTCATTAGTGTTGATCGTAACAGAAACTGAGGGTGGACGAGAGCGGGGGGGTTAATGAAGATGTGATAAGGTAGAAGTGTGATTGTAGAAAGGGTGGATGTTTTGGACAAGGTCTACAGCTTGAAACTCTGTCCCAATCACTCATGAGAGCTAGATGGGTATGTTCTTATTTACTAACTGTGAAGTTTAGAGTCATGCGCCATCTACAAATTCTTTACAGGAAGGTCTAAAGCATTTCTAATGCTAATATTCCTTGTTTATTTTGTTTTTTGGTCTTCCATCAAAGAGCACATGCCGTCTCAGAGTCAACGTTGGCGCCAAATGACAATGATGTAATGCTTGCCATTTTGTAATTAGCATGACAAATCAGTGCTTGGGGACTAAGTGTGCCTAAGACGGATGAGTAACTGTCTGATGAATGCCATCCCAGTTCTACGAAACATGGAGCATGTTAGTTGGTTAGACGTATACATCTGTGATTGAACAATGTTTATGGTGATGGCCCAAATTCATCTCACCGGTGGATGAATTGCAGGTCAGTTTCATGGTTTTTAACTGGATTTGTTGGACTAATCTGGACCGAGTTTGACCTTCCACCCCCTGCATCCCGCTATGACGGTGTGTTTGGGGGTGAGCACAAACCTGGCTGATGGTGCTCATAGCCCTCATGTAGCTCTCGTTGCGCGAGCGGTATTGGGGAGAGGCTAGCAGAGCTTTGGGGTCCAGTGTGTCCAGGCTCCTATTGATGGAAACTTCACTCACCGCCCGCAAGTAGCTGTGACTCCGGATCTGCAGCTTTGGAGAGTGTTCTGTAGAGATACTGTGCATGGAGGAGAAAACAAGAGATATTTATTTATTTGCTGAAAGAGAAAATAAATAATTTTAGTTAGTAACTAATAATCGTAATTAATATGTGTGTGCATATACAGATAGATAGATAGATAACAACAACAATAATAATAATAATACATTTTATTGAAAATATTTTTTTCAAATATTATTTTATTTTATTTTCATTTTATAAAACATATTAATAAATTAATATTTTAGAAATATTTATCTAATTAATATATTATTGGGACCAGTTATTGGGTTACATTTATGGTATCCCTAAAACGTCTGTGTAAGCACATCTTTTGCAAGAATTCTATTACATTTATATTTTTTATACCTGTTATATCAAAAGAAAAAAAATATATGAAAAAACGGTAATAATAATAATAATAATAATATATTTTATGCATATTAGATAGGTTAGATACACCCAATTTAGTGTGCAAAGTCCCTCCATGTAAACACATTATTGAATGACAATAAAATATAAGGATCTTTTTTTTTTTGGCAAAAACACAGGTTTAAATAAATGATGGCGCTCTGGTCATTCTTCTCTGGATGGCATGCTGCAAACTGAGAGCCACATATAATTTCCACCAATCAAACGTGTAGCATGTTCTTTGACGTCACGAGTATTAAAAGCATTTAGATGCCACACTCCTCGTCAAGGTCCCTTCATCAGGGCTCATGGGGGGGCTGTGAGCAAATCAAACACTCATGCAAGACCTCTGCATGTGTCCAGTGCACAACAGCGTACATTATGTATGTGGCTCTTTAAATAGATAAAGGGACGGCTCCATCAGGTCACTCAGGCATAAAGCAGGTGGGGTGAGTGCAGCACACGGCAAGGAGAGAAACAGCTAAACTCACTTAAGGCCGCCCACGCAGCCCAGCACACACATGCCCGACACTTGCGCTGACACTTTGCTGACAGGCAGACACCTTGCATCCGCATCAGCAGTATGGGAATTAGTGGAAGCTCCAGCATTGGCGTAGATCTCCCACCCTCCATCTGCATGGCTTCACACATACATAATAAGTGAACACAGCAACTCCTCACGGAGCGGTACAGTCCAAAACACCCCAGGGCATCTCTCTACACTACTGGAGAACAGAATGGCCAAACTTCACAAGAAGCGCTCAGGGGGGCCGCATCCCCTATGGTGAACCTGGCTTTGGGGAACTGGTTATGCATGATGTCATCGTTGCGGAATAAGCCGACAAGTTTCCGCCTCGCTGTCGCGGTCGTCTCAATGGATTGGTCGCTGTGCGGTTGTTAATTACGGCAGCCATTCACAATGCAGCGCTGTGCCTCACGTACTTTCTGCTGCAGTGGCAGCTCCCTGAGGCATCTAAGACTGTCTATTTTCATGCGTCACGATACGGAATTGTATCTGATGACTAACGTACATGTGAGTTATTCGGTCTTCTGAGCTATAAAATAAGCAGCTCAACTCCCACTTAATTTAAAGAATGAGCTCGATAAATATAGACATCAAACACTCACTTAGTATTATTAATCATAAACAGACAAAGTTAAAGGTCAAAGCACTGTCCCCTGGCATATAAT
>JAFVLL020000883.1:0-10042 GCA_021397915.2 Tor tambroides | reverse complement strand
AAATTTTTTTTTTTTTTTTTTTTTTTTTTTTTACAGTGTACCACGACTGAGGTGCCCTTGAGCAAGGCACTGAACCCCCAACTGCTCCCCGGGCGCTGCAGCATAAATGACTGCCCACTGCTCTGGGTGTGTGTTCACAGTGTGTGTGTGTGCACTTTGGATGGGTTAAATGTAGAGCACAAATTCCGAGTATGGGTTACCATACTTGGCCACATGTCACTTTCACTTCACTTAATTCTTA
Organism: Tor tambroides; assembly: GCA_021397915.2. NCBI lineage: Eukaryota > Metazoa > Chordata > Actinopteri > Cypriniformes > Cyprinidae > Tor > Tor tambroides. Next base: position 9,801 of record JAFVLL020000883.1, on the reverse strand, counting down.
TTTTTTCTTGCAATTTAGAGATATAAAGTCAAAAGTGTTAATTTTAAAGTCAGGATTGTGAGATATAATCTTACAATTCTGAGAAAAAAAGGAACTGCAACAAATAAACTCAGAATTCTAACTTTTTTCACTGAATTCTGAGTTTGCATCTCGCAATTGTTTTTTGTTTTTGCCATGAAATAAAAAATGTAAAAAATTGTGACTTTGTGACTTTTTTTTCTCGCAATTACGAGAGTTTAAATCTCACAGTTCCGACTTTTCTTCTCAGGATTGCGAGTATATATCTCACAATTCTGATTTATAACTTGCATTTCTGATTTTATATCTCAGAATTGTGAGAAAAAATTAGCAATTACTTTTTTTATTTTTTTTATCCCATGGCAGAAACGGGCTTCCATATTAAACTCTACTCACCTGAACTTGTTGTTACACCAAACACTGGACCAGGTATTGTATTAGTATTATCAAAGACAGTCCATACGTATATGAATGGAGAAATCTTCCCCTTACAAATAAAAGACCTGCATATTAGCTGGACCAACCTGGTGATTTGAGTTTAAGAAACACAGTAAATAATACCATGAGTTTATGTAGGAGATGAACTGGCCTTCAAGCAACTTTCCACAATCTAATCAGTTCACAATGGACACAATTAAAATTTTTCTTGTTAGATGTCCTGTTTCACTCAGAAATTACTAACAATTTCTTGTTGAACTTAAAGCAAATGAACATCTCTTTGCAATAAATGAGTGTCTGTGTGTGTTCTGTCTTAACAACGAGTGTTTCAATGATAAATGACTGCGTCACACGCTCCATCTGGAAGCTGGTATCAGGGCAGAGGAACAGCAGCAGGACGGGAACAAAAAAAATCACAAGGTGACCTGAAGAGGCCCTTCCCACGCCTCACAGGACGACATCACATCTTATTCTGTGATTACTGCGCATTCAAAAAAAAAAACATGCATGCAATAGCAAGAGCTACAGATGAGGAGCTACTCTGAACTGGTTTAATGCATATCAGATAAGTATAATAGAAGTTTGCAACAATGTTTTAAGGTCCCGTTTTTTTGCACAATATGCATCAGACAAGTTTATGGGAGTGCCGTCTGAGACTAATTGCAAGTCAATTAAGACAATGGTCACATGTAAACTTGGAATGGGACAGCTATTCATTGAAACATTCAATTTCAGGTGTATAATGCGCCTAATTATATGACTATAGCTTTAATCATCTTTTTCACTTCTCTTTCTCTCTGTCGCCTAGATTAAGGGGATTCACTCACTCATGGTTTTTTTTACAGCAGGCTTTGGTCCAACCCTTCTTCACAGGGCGCCCAGACATGCGTGATGCTTCCTGTCTCCTGAAGCTGAACAGGAAGCATCACTCACATGAGCATCTGGCTGGACTCCAAACTAGAGGCCTGCAGAAATGCTGCGAAAGCTGCATTTAACCCTCTGTTTGCATAGAGTTTCATTCACTGGCATTCAAAATCAGTCATGTTTCTAAAATGTTGTCAATCTTGATAAAACAGTGATTTGATGCCAATTAATGTCAGTATTTAATAAAGATGCTGACAAAAATATAAAATAAGGATGGATCTGAAACAGAAGCATGTACCATTGGAGATGCTCTGGAGGATAAACTTGACCTTTAGCCACGATGTCCTGTCAAAAACCCTCCTCAAAAGTCGTTGGTCTATCAGCAGAGGAGCTATCAGCTATTAAATAGGCCTATACACACACACACACATTATATATATATATATATATATATATACAATTTTCATTTTACATTTTTCATGTAATTTGTTTGGCATGAATAAAGGCTATGTTTAGACAGTTTACTTGGGAAATTTTCCTTATTTTACATTCTGCATGAAATTATCATTAATTTGCATTGAATCGCTGTTTTATCAATATTAACAAGATTTAGAAACATGATCGCTCGATTCTGAACGCTAGTGAAATATTTGGCTACATGATATTGATATTAATTTTGATATTATTCTCTTATTATGACCCTTTCTGCCATTTCATAAATATATCTGTGTTTATTAATTGTTTTAAACGTTAACATTTTGTCAAAAAGCCATGACTGTGACAACTTACTCTATATGCCCCTGATATTGGTCAGCATTTTAAATGAACTGTATCTTGTTCTTCCCAGTCAATAAGACTGAAAATATTCAAAAGTAGTTAAGTTTTTAAGGTTTGTGTCAATATCGCCCTGGGGAACATTTGCAAAAACACATAACCCCGTTTTTAAAAAATTAAAAAATCATGTTTTTTTTTTGTCCTGCATTCCAATTAATATCAATCAAATAATGCAGTTGGATTGTTTTGATTAAATAATAATAACTAAAAAAAACCCCAGCTAATTAACACAATATAAAACATGATTTAAGAAAATTAAAACAGAGTTATCTGTTTTTGCAAATAAACTCTTCATTTACCGACATAAAAAATTGTGACAACTTGCCCCATCTCTACTATTTGGCTCATAAACAAAATGGGCAGGGTCATAATGTTGACAAGCAGTTTAGCCATATATTTTTATGTCTAATCTAAAAACAATATGTGCACTAATAATTCAACCCCTTAATAGGCCTAGAACATTTGTGTATCATATTGTTTTAGCCATATATACTGCTAGATTAAAACACTGCAACATTTATCACAGACTCTGACAAATTCTTACCCACTGCTTTAGATGTACAGTGTTTGGTTGCTGTTTGTTAGTCTGTGTAGCAGACTTTTCAGCAGGGTTTGTGTGCACCGGAGGGAGGCTGCTCTGCTCCACTGCAGCTCCACCTCTCCTCTCCTCTCCAGTCCCAGCGTTTGGACGTCGACAGCAGCGGTCGGTGTTGGTTTTTCTCCGGGTTTCTGGTCTGACAGAAGTGACATCCGCGTCTAAATTTACCGCTAATCTTCATGGGCAAGGTGTGGAGGCAGATGTACCCCCAATATACCTACTATTACCCCCCTTACCTGCAAGCCAAGGTACGAAAAGAGGTTTAACCTCGTGTTTGACATCGCGTTTGTAAATCCGACTGCTGTATGTCATGTTTTATTAGACATTGTGCGATATTAGTGAATCGGTTGATACTGTAGTCAGTCAGCGCTGCTGCTGTAAGTTTGTAGCGTACTTGAGGGGATTTTCGGGCGGACATTTTAAATCGTTTTTTTTTTTTTTAATCAGATATAAACAGTCAAATCCAGATATAACCTAATCGTCGCTGCTTTATATGCAGTGCTGGTTTAAACTCGTCGTGGTCGTCGTTTTTTGGCGTTATTAAATGTTTTGCTGGTTCTGTTGGCCAGTGAATTCCTGTGACATGACATCGCGCGCTGGCTGAAGTCAATCTCAGTGAACTCCATAGTGTTTGTTGTGACCGATTCTCCTGTGAACCTGTTCATTTATCATGCTAGTTTATCCACTTTTGAGTTATTATATGTGTAGTTCAAAATATTCATAGTTTAATTGTAAGGAGACGGGTTATGTTGTTTGTTTACACAGTCAAGTGGTTGACCGATATGCCCGATATAATAATGCCGATATTGTACAATTACAAAAATCGAAATTGCTTGTTAAACAAACATCTAGTATTGTATTTACTAAAAATGAGGGGTCTGAATTTTTGGCACATGCACAATTCAGAGCAAGCTGATATATTAGCTATAGATAATTCAATTTAATAGATAAACTATGCGTATGAGATAAAATGCTTAATGTTAAAATATATTGATTATTGAATGAATATTACTTATTAAATAAGTAGGCTACTTTCTGACACAATATCTCTCTCAAATAGAAAAACAAAACTGAAAATATTTTTATCCATTGACAAGGCTATTGTTAGATGTTGTTGAAACTGAAACTTTCTTCAGCTACTTCATTCAAGTCATTAAGGCACAGAAGTTGGTCGATAGTCTTTTAAATGGTAAAATATCAGCCCGGTTTATTTGGTCTTGATCTTCTTTATTATTTTAAATGGTGCATTCTTTTATATTTAGTGCAATCAGCTAAATATTTTGACATTTTTAGTGCATTCAGCTGAAAACCGAGTTAGCTGCTTGGCCAAATCATGTAATGTTTTCAAATATTATACAAAATTCGTATATTTCCTCATGTATGCCACCCTCCATCAGCATCTTTCATTAAAAACGATATTGGTGGACCTGTAATTTTCAGATTTTTTTCTCCAATATTTTTAATATGCTAAATTAGACATGCAGTTTTCACACTGCTTAATTTTAGTTGTGTTAAAAGGCTGTTTAAAAGAAGAACATGAGAATTGGCATGAAAGATGGAGAGCAGAGAGGAAGGTAGCTGCTGTTTATCAGAGAGATCACAGATGATCAATACTGAGGCACTCTATGGGTGGAGCACATCCATTATACTGCCTGACTGTAGATATGATGCTAATCGGGTTTCATTTATCAAAAGATCCAGTTCCTTCTGAACATGCCACGTATCACAGAGCTTTATGAAAGTATTGATTTGTGGAAACATAAATCTTAAATGCTACAAGTTTTCATCAATCAAAACTTTGCATGTCACGGTTAATGCAGTGGCTGCTTGTTTGATCTGACTGGTTTGCCTTATTAATATGGATGTGGATGAAAATTTCTGCTGACAGAATACTGTGAGTGTCAGATGAGTATCAGATTTTGAATGTTTTTATGCTTTTATGCACTCGTCTGCTGCAAGGCCTCATATTTCACTCTTATCAAAGTCAATGTGTCAACCCATCGTAATCTGATGTATTTCTAAGGGAAACATTGAAGACCGGACTTGAGTTTATTCATCAAGAATTTAGTAAAAAAGATAGTACAATCGAGATAGTAAAAAGTGGATGTTACATTTTTTTTTTTAAATCTGTCAAAATAAATGTTAATGTTTGAAAATGAATTAAGGCGGTCATAAACTGTAATTTTACAGTAATGCAAAAAATATATTGTAGTATTTTTAAATACTCAACTTTGTATTTTACAGTGGAATATTACAATATGAAATTTTTATTTTGTTTTTATTTAGTCATTTTTATATGATATTATATTAATAATAATAAAATGTAAATGATTAGATAATGAATAATAACAACATTATAATTATTTATTAATAATTATTAATTATTATAACTATTAATGATTATTAATTATTTTTTTAATAATAACAATACAATTTTTATGATAAAAAATTATATAATAATAATAATGATGATGATGATGATGATGATTAATTTACAATGTTTTATAGCCATTTTGATATATAATCACAAATTTTGGACATATTGTGCAGCCCTACAAACAAGCACAGCAAACCTAGATTTTTTTTTTTTTTTTTTTTACAAAATTTAAATAACAATTGCAATTTTTATCAGAATTTTTTTTTTCTCCACATCATGCCTTCCTAGCATTAATGATGTCATCCAGAAATAAACGTTGATTCAGTGGCATAGCAAATTACATTTTGATATAGATTTTGCGAGGATAAATATTTTCCTTTATATTTAAATATTTAAATTTAAATATTTATTCTTTACTGTAATATGCACTTATGAATCGTGTACAGTAATAGCAGGAAGTAAATAGGATCCAATTTGACTTTTTGCATCTTTAATTTGTTTAAATTAATTTGTACCAGTTGACTGAAATGGAAGTATAGAAAGATATCAGTCATTCTACTGTGGAAGAGAGTCAAGGAAGATGTAGGTTGCACAGGAGATGCTATGAAGCTTTGCATTGTTGTATAGCATGTTGACTTTATGCGGGGCCAGCAGTATATACAAAAGCGTCCTAAACCAAACACTGCAATATACTTAAAGCTATACAGGAGTCCATAAACGCTCCATAAACTCCACAGTGAAGTGGCCAGAATAAATAGACCACAGTTTTAGTCCACACCATTCATCTTCCATCACCTCTTATTTTTGTAATTAGAATTTCATTTCTGGTTCAGAAAGTTTCCAGTGTCTTTTTTATTTATTTATTTTTTGTCGTTTTTGTTTTGCTATTTTTGGGCACATGCCCTTGTAGGAGCTTGGAACAAGTTGAGATGCTTTTGTAAGATAAGCTTTGACAGGGAAGGGAGGAACGGCCTTTTTTATTATTACAGCAGCTTGATTTCTTTCAAGGCTGGAAGCCAACAGCTTTTGTCTTTATTTGAGAGGCGGAGAGGTAGAACACATTTATATGGCGTTCTACTCGACTGTTTACGGCATAATGTACAGCTTAAGCTACAAACAAATCATATGCACTGAATTTGAGCAGATTTGACTGTGATTAACTATATATCAAAAGGTTAAATCTCTCAAAACCTGTCGAAAACACATATTTCACACTATTATATTTTGCATATAATGAAGCATGTTTTAGGACCATTGGAGTTTTTGCATAATGACATTATTGTCTTGCATATTTATTGCCAAATTATGCTTACCGTAATGCATAACAGTATCTTTTGTTTTTAATTTGTGCTGATTTCAGTACAAAATAGTGTATTACAGCCATTTATAGTCATTTTTAGATTACATTAAATGTCAGTCGAATAATTGTCAGTAAATTTTGGTATATGCAAATGGAAATATAATTAATTGATGTGTCAAAAGGGTCAGAACCTTTCAAAAACATGTTCCCATCATACTGTATTTCACACTATTATATTTTGTTTATAGAAAATGGATTTTTTGGATTACATTAAATTCAGTTTTACTGTCATTTACTTGTCATTGTCAGATGTCAGTGAATATTGGTTTAGAATAGTATATGCTGATGGAAGTGTCAAAAGGGTCAAAATCTTCCTATCGTATTTCACACTATTATATTTTGTTTATAGAAAATGGAGCGTGTTTGAGGACCATTAAGGTTTTTGCATTATGACATTATTTTTAAGCATATTTCTTGCCAAATTATACTTACTGTAATGCATAGTAGAATTTACTTTCAATTTATGCTGATTTAAATAAAAGTTATTGTGTAACAGCCATTTATTGTCATTTTTAGATGGCATTAAATTCAATTTATTGTCATTGAACAAATGTCAGTATAGTGCACGAGGATTTAGAAAAGTATATGAAAATGGAAATATAATCTGGTAAGTGCACAGCAAGAGTATATATCAAATGTATATTCAGTTGCATTATGGGACTGAGAAATGTGGGGGAATTTTTGCTTAATACTGTAATTGTAATGAAAATAATGTGCAACTAATATAAATGGTAGGAAAATAAGCTTAATTTTCTTTTATGCAAAATATAATTCCTTTTTTTTTCCTCAGCATTTTGATGTTAAACCTGGACACATTTTTGTGAGATTGCGGAATGCGTTTTCTTGAGAATGCATGAAATGGACTGGAAATTATGTTGCTCTTTGAGAAGCAACTGAACTGTAACAATTTATTCATGTTAAATTTACAAGTCAAGAGAGACGTGCTGTTGCATTATCACCAGTGTTCAAAAATGCATCGTTAATATGAGTAATAATTAAAAAGCACCAGTTTTTCATCCGTGTAGGTGGGTTGGCCGTGTCAACATGAGCCTGTGATCGAGGGGTGGGTTTTAGCACATTAACTGCCATTGGGCATTACACACAGAGCCTGCAAACAAAGCCATTGTGAAGGGCCTTAAAAAGCCCTATACAATGTTTACAATAAAGTCTGAAGAGTTGCCTGGCAGCGGAATGTACACAATTAACCAGCGCCGCGGCGGCCTCATTATGTGTGTGCCGGGCTGAAAGAATTCCAATTGTTCTCCTACGATAGTCATTCTGGGAACTTTTTGACATGAGGAAAATGAGGGACCAGCTCACAATAATACCCACCACGGCGGTGAAGCGCTCTGCCAAGGGCCTGTCTCACAAACACAGGCGGAGAGCTGGAAAAGCCCTTCAGCTTAACTGACAAGGTCAATGAGAGCCACACACACTCGTCTGGTATTAATAGACCTGCTTTGTTAGTTTGTGTAAACAGGCAATTCAGTAAATGTGTAAGTAAATATGTGAAGACCCAATGGGGTAAAAATAGGTTCGCTGTGGAAAGAGGCTATTTGAAGACTGTCAGATGACAGTATAGTGAAATCTGACAGCCGGTTGAGTTTCTGCTATAGCGGAAGTTATTTTTGTGTGGGTATCAGTGGACAGGATGATTTTATACCATATACATGGGCCAATGACGAAGAAATGTGATGCAACAATGCAGAGCATTACAAGTGTTTCATAATGTCAAGCTTTTGTGCAATTTTTTTTTTTCAAATAAGTATTTAATTCATTTTAATTTGCTCATTATCCAAAAATAAAGCTAGTTTTACTGTATATATTAGTTTTATTGTTTATTTATTTATTATTACTTTTTTAAAATTATGTGAAGCTGTTGTTGCACAAATATCAAGACTATCATTCATTTGTTATCAATAATCTGTTTAGTCTAAGAAAACAGATTATATATATATATATTATATATGTGTGTGTGTGTGTGTGTATATATGTGTATATATATATATATATATATATATATACATATATATAATCATCAGAGTTTATGAAAGCATCACAACTGACATGTCACAGTGTCACTGTACTTCCCTCAGAGCAATTTACATATCCTCATTTTCTGCAAATAACCAGTTTACATATGAATATTTCACAGGACTGCGGGGATATTAATGCTGTGATTGTTAGGTTTTGATGCAAAAAAACCTTCATAATCGTCTTCTCGTCATTTTTAAGTCTCCAGATGTACTTTGGCGAAATGTCTCGTGTGTTGTGGTCATTTTAAAATTACATGTGTGGGTTGCGGGAGCGAAATGTTGTTTTGTGTCATGCAAATACACAAATCATATTACAGTCATGAATTTTAAAGGATCTCATTTTACTGAATCTCTCTCAGAGCCCCATTCCAATTCCAATTTAGACAAAATCATACACTAAAGCCTGCAACCTAACACGCACAACATCCATGTCTAAACTGGATGCAGTCGCCGTATTTGAATGAAACTAGATCACTCCTGTTATAATCAGAGCTGTCTCAGCATGCCGTGTTATGATATATGCAAATAAATTACACATATAAATTCTGAGCATTATGATCTTGTGGTCTACTCATTTTCTAAACTTTTTTTTTTGATTGGATTATTAAAATCGGTCGTTCTTAATAACACTGAATTCACAGTAAAATTCACTCATTTTAATATTGCTAAAATCTAGCAAGGATCATAGCATTTCGAAGCCTTTGCATTATATTGGTAACCTTCTCTCTATATATATATCATAAAAAACGTCTGCTATTTAAGCATACATACTGCACAGGATACTGCATCCCACAATGCAATGCCCTCAACTTGACCTTTCATTTCTAATGTGATGTGAATGAACTGGAAGTAAATACAGCCATGATTTTAGCATCAATTTTTATGACTTTTCATGAGTATTTGCTTGGACTGGAAAAAGTTGAGTGTTTTTCCAGGGAAAGCAAGAAATAATAAAAGAGTGTACCTTAAAGAGAGAGTTCACCCAAAAATGAAAATTAGAGGGTGAGTAAATGACAAAATAGTGCAGACTATCCCTTTAAATGCAATAAAAGTCACTTTGCATTAAAGCATCTCCCAAATGCATAAACGTAAATGTATTTTCTGTACAAAATTAGGGCTGGGCGATATATATCGAATGATATTTTGCGCATTTCGTCAGTAAAGCCGGTTCTTTGATTAGAGAAAAATCTCCATCACCTGTTTTGAAATAGAGCGCCAGTTAATACACAGAGCCGTAGATCACTGACAAGCTACGCAATACCGCGTTCATTTTCGC
>JAFVLL020000882.1:0-19782 GCA_021397915.2 Tor tambroides | reverse complement strand
CATGTCTTTCATCTGTTGAATGCATTTAAAGAGGGTTTATCTGCTCTTTGCATTTAGCAATTAATTAGTAGAGAGGAACATCATAAGACACAGAGCGAGAGAGCGAAAACAAGCAAAAAAGCTCTCTCGTCCTTTGTTTGCAGCTCAGCTGGGGTAACTCGGAGAGCTCTAAAGAACCTTTCAAATTTCCCTTCTCATCTCCCATACAGACAGAATGGCATTACCCATCATTCTTAGTCTTCCTAACACAGTCACAAAGCAACATAAATAAAAGCCAGTCCAATTTTAAAAGAACAGTTCACCCAAAACGTGAACATTCTTTACACTTTCTCACCCTCATGTCGTTCTAAATGCCATTTTTGCATTTAAGTGTGAACAGGACCTGTTATTTGTGAATAAACTGAATGTGAATCTCATTCATGGATGAAATTAAAAAAAAAAAAAAAATAGCCATCTTGTTTGTGAACAAGGATCTGCTGACTGACTGGATGAAAGTAGATGTATTATTGTGCATTACTCTTCAAAAGTTTGGGGTCAGTAAGATTTTGTTTTATTTAATTTTATTTATTTATTTATTCTTTTTTAAAGCAAAATGAATATTAATCAGCACAACTGTTTTCAGCATGTATAATAACAAGAAATGTTTCTTGAGCATCGAATCAGCACATTGGAATGATTTCTGAAGAATCATGTGACACTGAAGTCTGACACTAAATATGACTGCTGAAAATTCAGCTTTGCCATCACAGGAATAAACTACATTTAAAAAAAATAATAATAAATAAAAATAAAATAAAATTGAAAACAGTGTTTTAAAACTCCAATAATACTTTCACTGTATTGCTGTTTTTAATGTATTGATCAAATAATTGCAGCTTTGATCAGCATAAGAGACTTTAAAAAAAAAAAAAAAAAATCTTATAGACCTCAAACTTATTGTAAATCTAAAAAAAATCTAATAAAGCAAGGCTTGTTTCATCATTAACATCTCAGTGCTTTTTAACGAATCATTGATTCCATAAATCACTCCTGCATAATTTCACTGAACAAATTAGAGAACAAATCTGAACATCTCAAAATCCCCAATACTAATGAGAGCAATCACTGAGGGGAAAATTTGAATGACTTAAATTTCTGTTTTCATTTTTGGGTGAAGTATTCCTTTAACCTTCTTTGAATGCACCGATTACAGTTGAAAATGTCAACCAAATGTCAAATATCTTTTATGTTGCTCGTTGGAAAACAATTGAGATTTGAACAACTTTGACTTTTATCATGAACAAGCACTGCGGCTTGTTAGCATAAAAGCAGCATTATTATACCTTCTGCTGCAAAATTGCTAGTTTGGATGCAGTAATCTTGTTTGTCTTTCCATTCTTTGCAGCAGTTTCTCCTCCTGAAGACATTACACTCAGCTTGTACTAATGTATGGCATTAACAGCATGTCTCTGGTGTGATCTGAGGGAATAAGCAGGACAAAAATCATGCATTTCAACCCTTTGACAGCACCATGCACTAGCATTTCTGCCCATCAAATGTCCCAGTGCTCTTAAATGAGTCATCCCACTTATGTGGGACCATACTTTTAAAAAGGGTACTTAAAGGGTACAAAAATAATGTATTTTAGATATGTATATAAGTGCAAACTGAATGTAATGTTTTCAGACACTAAAGTGCATGTTATTTACAATTAAATAAAAATATATAACAGCTTAAATGCAATTAGTTGAACTTAGTGAGTCTTTTTGACCCACTCAAGTAGGGCTTAAATGCATCTTTAAATGTAATTTACTATTATTTTTGAAATATGGTTAAAGTGTACTATATGTACTGACAAACATTTATGGTAAACTAAAATATGCTTGTTATTTATACTGAACCTTAAATGTTCTTTAAACTCTCTTTAAGTACACTTAAGTGGCCTTTTTATTTAAACTGTATATATATATATATATATATATATATATATATATATGAAGAGTTCAGATGCAAAAGCCTCTAAGTGACATTTGAAATTTTCTTCTAAAATGAGCATTTTTATCAGGCTATATGTGTAGGTTCAGTGATTTCACATTAATGTCAATGAATAGGTTCTTGTCATTGCTATTAATGCTAAATAACTGAACATAAACACAGAAGCTTAAGAAAAATGCTCATTTTAGAATAACCTTTTTTGTCTAAATGGCTCCATAAAGAACCTTTAACATCTAAAGAACCTTTCTGTTTCACAAAAGGTTCTTTGTTGGCGAAAGAAGGTTCTTGAGATTATAAAAAGGTAAGAAAGAGATGGTTCTTTAAAGAACCTTTGACTGAATGTTTTTTTGTGGAACCAAAAATGGTTCTTCTATGGCATCGCTGTGAAGAACCTTTTAAGCACCTTTATTTTTAAGAGTGGATACACACACACACACACACACACATATATATATATATATATATATATATAAAAAAATCACAATTTCAGTTGTGAGTACACATTAAATACAATTAAGCACACTTTTTCTCATGGGCAGTCTCACAATTCTCGGTACTTTCATATTTACAGTCTTTCCCAAATCATACTGTTGACGATAAAATGCCAAAGAAGCCTGGATGGTATGCTAATGGATTTTTGTGTGTGTACAGTATCGCTGCATATTTTAATGTTTACATGCACACACAAACAGCTCTTGTTAAAGAAGTCTGAAGGAGCAACTTCTTTACGTGAATTGAGACTCAACCTCAGACTATAGTTGTGAGAGAGAGACAAAAAACAGAATGTGAGTTAATGTGCGCAGTCACCTGAGGCCTGACGGAGGACAGGTAATTTCAGGCTGGTGATTACAGCAGCCTGACTCTGATAAAGTGAGTGTTGTTTTACGCCAGCGCTATCAGAGGGAGCCGTACCGCTGTCTCAGTCTACCACAGCGAAGAAATTAGATCCCCGAATCAGCTCCTATCTGCATGCATGCAAAATAACATCCACCCAACAGGAGACCTGTAGTAAAACACTGACCCAGGTTAGAATATATATACATGGGAATTGTTTACTAGGGAAAAACAACAGATAAACAAGGCAACTAGAGACTCAAGCTGTGGAAAACAATGAAGATAAATGTATGCTTGCTACCTCGGGTGCTTTGAGGGAGTTTTAGACTAACAAGTATGCACCAGGCATCATAGCTATATAGTGTTTCTTACCATTTTTAATTACTCCATGTTTTTCCCCTATGTCTTGGTCTCACTTCCTGATCTGGAAACAGATTTACTTTTGTGTCATATTCTACTGAGGAAAACTCATAACATTTTCGTGGACTGAATTCTGGGATGGGAGTTTATCCAGGGAAATAAACAGTCATTTAATAGCAAAAAAAACCTGTGGCTTACCTCCCGCTGCTGTTTCATTAACTTCAAGGCCTAACTCTAAAAACAAAGAACGGTGTGTGTGCGCGCGTGTGTGTGTGCAAAGAGAAAAAAGTTAAAGAGGGAAGTTCAACTGCATCTCTGATAAAAGTAAATAGCCAAGGGCGTCCCTGAGAAGAGATTAAAACATCAAAACTATAAACACTCTCCCTATCTCTCTTTAACATATTTCTGCTTCAAAACATGAAAAGTTACATATTTTCATCAAACACAGATGTAACTGATATGGCAGCATTTATCCTGTCGGATTCATTATGTTTTAGTGGAAAGACCAAGGCCAATGGTGAGTTGGGGAAGTTAGGGTTATATACAGTTTCAGTACCGTATGATTTTTGAGTGAAGTCCACTTATATCATTTTGTGTTTTCTTCAGAGATGGTTTAAAACTTAAAACACATGTGGTTTAAAACTGCAGTAAATTGTATTAATTTTTTTGTGAATTCTGTGCTCCAAAGTGAAATTCTTGTAACAATATTTTTAGTAGCTTTTGGGTAAATTCAATTTTCGCTAATATGCTATACAGTGTTTCATAACAGTTTTAATGTTTCATAACAGTTTTGTACTGAAAATGGCCTCCATATGCATACTCACTTTATGCAGAACAATAATAATTGTTAATATGAAAATAATGTTTCCTATTAATTTTCTAACTTTTGTTGTTGACAGAAGGGTCCCACTTCATATTAAGTTGCCATGATTACTATGTATTTACATTTAAATTAATCATTTGGTAAACTGCTCTTACGGTGTACATACATGTTTTTACATTGTACTTAAATATATATATATATATATATATATATGAAGACTTCAGATGCAAAAGCCTCTAAGTTCCATCTGAAATTTTCATCTAAAGTGAGCATTTTTATCAGGTTCAATAATTTTACTCTAATAGCAATGTATAGGTCCTTTTCTGTGCAATTAAAGTGAAATAACTAAACATAATTATATAAGCCTGATAAAAATGCTTGTTTTAGAAGAAAATTTCAGACGGCACTTAGAGGCTTTTGCATCTGAACTCTTCATATATATATATATATATATATATATATATATATATATATATATATATATATATATATATATATATATTAAATACATGCTTGTAATAACATCTGTAATTAATTTCTGTAGTTACATTTATAATTACACTTGACCCATCCCTTACACCTTAACCCAGCCTTTCCATTTGGAAAGCAGCATTAAGGCCCTTTCCCACCAGGAACAATAACTATAAAGATAACGATATATATAGTTCTAAAAATCGTTCTCAATATTAAAGAATAGCAGAGTCCACACCACAGATATAAAGGCACAGAGAAACGATATCATTGGAATCACATTCAAAACAATTTTTTTCCAGCTGATGAACAATAAAAACATTGACAGCCAATCAGAATCCATCATGCTATAACGAGCTCGAGAATTTAAAGCAGCAGACGAGCGTGCGCTTAGAATAAACAGACGATATTGTCCACTGGTGTGGACGCTAATGTCGTTATCTTTATAGTTATCGTTCTTGGTGTGAACGGGGATTTAGATCTGCTCTTGACCATTAGACTATTACACACTCATCCATTGTAAGCAACACCAGCCAATTAACACACACACACACACACACACACACATAAAAGCATTATTTTGCACAGATAATGCTGAAGTATCATGATGTGTGCACCACTAAGTTTATTGAGACAGACAAACAGAAGAGCTAATAAACAATATATTACTGCTCTAACTGTACTGAACAGCCTTTTTGGATTCTGAAGTGAGGGTTGTTGTGGTTCTTCTGAGTTTCAGAGTCGGAACTCTGATTTGAGGGATTCGTTCCAGTTAAATGTTCCTACTGTGACATCAGAATTTCTGACTCCCAAGTACAAATGGGAAAAAAATCAGTATATAACTGCATCCCAACTGTTCCAGTAATTCAAGTGGCTAAATAAACAATCTTATGGAAAGCGCTATAAAAGTACCAACATGTGTGTGTTTGTATGTGTGAGGGTGTGTGAGAAAGGGGAAAAGGGTAAGGGGGTGAATATTTGTGTGTGACAACTATTCAAGTGGGAGTGTTTAGGAAAAGGGCATTTTGGCGATGGACACACAGGTGTGCATCCACTCCTACCCTTGCCTGCTAACACATCAGACGGACATGCTCTGCTCGGCCCTTAAGGGGCCGATATATCAGACAAAACATAACATGGCTCTGGAAGAGTTCAACATTCTCGAAACCTCTAGAGTCATTTAGAGCAGAACTATGCTGCGATCAAAACATCTTATTATTGAATGAAACTTTGATTCGATTTTAATGCTACTTATTAATAATCAGCATTCAAAGGGCTTAAGTATGCTTTTGTCACACAGGTGGAGCACCAAGACTGAAGTGTTGACAGTGCGTTGTGCATTGTTGACGAAGTGCATGCAGCACACCAAATCGCATTTGTAAAACAGGACCTACCGCAGACAGGACTGTGTGCGTTTAACCTGTCTCCCTAAGACATCTCTCCTGAAAGCCAACCCAGTTCACACCTGCATCTAATCACATGCACAAGCACATATGCACACAATCCCACAGTTCAGTGCTGATTGGAGGGTGTGTAGCTGTCAAATTGGACGTCTGTGAAGCTCTCAGCACCTGCTGGGTTTGCCTGGGGTTCACTGTGACAAAGTGAGACACAGAGAGCTTATATTAACATAAATAAACATATTGCAAGTACATTTACATTAATTTATCTCTTATGTCTGCGCTTCATTAGCCATTACAGCCATAGTTGTTTGAACTTGGAATTCTGTGAATAAGTTAAAGACTTGTTCTTGAGGATGAGGATGTCAAATTTGCTACACAGGTATCTAGCACAATACTAAAACAGCTGTACAACATGCACAATAATCAGCAGCTTTGATTTCCCTTTTATTCTTGAGCAGATATTTAGAATTTAGAGCCACAGATTTGTGGCTGCTTTTAGAGATATTAATTAAAGCTAAAACTGCACATCAGTACCACATTAGCTATTGGCTATTTATCTGTTTTTGTATAAACAAACATTATATTTTTATATGTATTTATTTTTACAAATTAGAATTCTAATAAGCCATTTAACAGTTATCTGCCATAACTTTATATAATAAAGTAATAAAGTAAAATAATTGTCAGCTTATCAGTATCCGCAGGATTTTTAATATCAGTGAATCCCTCAGTAAAACAAACTGACTTTGGTTCTGAGGTTAAATGCACTATTTAAAATACATAATCACTAGGATAATTATTAATGCTATTTGAAAGTTCAGAATCAGATAACTCTCTTCCAGGAGGAGGACATCAGTCAGTCATATAAATGTGCTCTTTGTTCCCTTTTACAGTAAGTTTGACAGAACTTATCAAAACATTTCCACAATTAGCCCCAATTCTTTTCTCAACAATATAATGGAACAATGATAAAAATCCATTCTATGCCTATTTATTCTTCTCTCTCCCTTTCGCTCCTTCTTTTGCTCTGATTGTTTTTACATTCAGTAAATTAATGGTTTTCTAGGTCATCTGACTCTTATTAATTATAAACTGTACCGATGTGAAAATAAATGATCGTCTAGACTCTGTCCAAATCCAAACCAACACTCCAGCCCTCGAGACTAAGGTTCCCTGATACTTTTTTGACTAATAATTGCTGTTATGGCAGATTTATTTATTTACTTTCCTGTGGCAGAGGGACAAATTAACAAATAAATAATAAACACAGCAAAACTACATCGCTGGATGGTGGTGAGAAGGTACTGTAGAAATCCCTCACAGCTTTGCATTTGCGTTTTTGGCTGCTTTCAATGTGCTGAATATCCCAAAACGAAAACTGAAAGGTCTTCTTTCTTTCACAAGGAAAAAATAAGGTTGGAATGGAGGGGGTAGTGGGGTGAAAAAAATTAGTTCAACACACAAAACAAGAGTGCATTTCATTTAGCTGTTAATTACTCTAATGGAGTCCTTTTGTTGGCTGCGGTGATGGCAGCATGTGGGGAAGAGAACAAATAGAAGAGAAGCAGAAGCTTTCATTGTGTTCCTTGAGCTCCAGGCTTAGAGAAGCAGGTCTGGTAATTAGTTTAGCCCTCTTCGCTTCACCTCTCGCCAGGAGAGGGTCTTTAGTCGAGGAAAAAGCACTGCCTTCATGCAGTTCTCATGCCACTGGTGGGGGGAAGCCGCATTAAATCCCCGGTGGTAAAAGGCAGGGTAGGAGCCATGGAATCAGTTCCAATCTTTTTGAGATGAGTTAGAAGGCAAGAACCTACCACCACCCCTCATGACTGAGAACATGAAGGGGATCATCAAAGAACTGTTTAAATTAGATGCTGCGAGAGGTGGGGAGCGCTATTGTATTGCAACTGAAGAGAGGAAAACCTTCCAGAAACATTGAATGCAATTTAAGCGGTGCACTGAGGGACACGAATCCGACTATATGAGCGTCATCTTACTGGAGAAACTAGTCTTGTTAAAGATAAAGAAGATCTAGCCACAGAGAAGAATCAAAATCCAGAACAGAGAGATAAATTCCTTTACATTAAAAAGAGAACAGGTGCCTGAGGAAGTTTCTGATATCAGATCATTGTGAGCAGTGTGTGCTGCTCAGACAAAAGGTCAGTGAGAATGTACTTTCTCAGGATCTAATGATTTCACAGTACTTGGAATAATGCAGACAAATCACTTGGACTACTTTTACATTTTTATAAAAGTTTACAATCCCCTCATTCTTCTTTTTCACAAATGAAAACATCATGCGAGGGTGTAAATTACAATATTTTGGGGGCTAACATTGATATTACTCCTGCACTCAGTAGTTTTTATTTATTAATTTATTTTGGGACATTGTAAGATACATTGTTTGTAATTCAAATGTTATTAATGTAACATTAATGTATTTAAAATGTATATATTGTTGTGTTGTGTATCTTTTTACAACTCAAAATCATACAGAAAATACCAGAACAACTAACCCTACTTACAAAATTATTAATTAATTAATTAATTAATTAATTCATTCATTCATTCATTCATTCATTCATGCGTTCGTTCGTTCATCAGGCAAAAAAGGGAAACTCCATGAAAATAGAGGATTTTTTTTTCTTCACAGTAGTTTTCAATTTGAACTTACCTGCTAATATTGTTGGCTCATTTTGTCTCATTTTAAGTATTAATGGAGCCATACTAGATACAGTAGTAACCATACAGGATAGATAGATAGATAGATAGATAGATAGATAGATAGATAGATGCTATGAGTTTAAGAACACATTCTCAGACACATTTTATTCGATGTACTCCACCTCTATGTTTCTTCTGAAAAGAACATCTATCCACGTTGAGTGGCACTAACCACCATCTTTTTCTTTTCTTGTCACTTAATCCATGTCAAAGTTCCTCACAGGTTTTTCTCTCAATCACCACTTGTTCTTTATTGTGGTTCTTGAGAGGTGGTCGTTTACACCTCGCTGAACAAGCTCAATGCCTTTCGCCCCCATGGCTGCCATTTTGTTCGACCCATAGACCTGTGTGAATGAACTCCCTTCTCCTCTTGCCCTGTGAAAGAGAGCACTAAACCTCTCTCGTCTAATCACGGCGCTGCGGCGCGGATGGATGAAACCGGGGCCGTCCCCGTCTTTGTTTGTGGCCCTGACCATCTTGATACGACTGGCATTTTCTGGCACCGTTTAAAGCCCAGAGGCTTTTTAATTTGCTCTCTATTGACTCTCGCTTAATTGGGTTTGTTGGCGGCATCAAGGATTCGCTCCTAAGTTCAGAGATGTTAAACCCATATTGTATTCGCAGACACACACAAAAGTACGTCGCCACCCCAACCGGGCAAAGCCTAAAAGCCCCCTGGGAGAAATGCTAACGGAAAGGAATGGGGAGGAATAGTGATAAAAGAGATGGCGAAAGGGGGAAATTGAGGAGATGTGGGTCTTTGAGGAATATAAAGCAATTAACTTACTCAGAAATTGATTTTATGTGTTTTGTTTTTGTGTTTTTTTTCCTGACCTTGGACGCCTTTTGCTACTTTTTCACATTTTCACATGCACATTAGGGATTCTGTGTACAGTAGAATGGCACAATTATGAGAAAAAAGTAAATGATTAGTGATTAGTAATTTTGATTAATCAAATTTACATTAAAATACTGCACATCCTGGAAATGAAATGTGTTCCTGAATTTCCTTATTTCTGTTTTATACAGTAAATCAGAAAATCAATATTGCAATATTGCATATTTGTCACGCTTGAATGATTCATATCATTCAGGGGGCAATTACTTTTTCATGTAGTGCCAGGCAGGTTTGATATATAACCTATATAACATTATAAGTTTTACAAATATAAACCAAATTCTTGGTATAAGTCATGTCAAACAACACACATGCATTCTGAGTTAAAAGATGATCACACAAGATGTATTTTCACTTTGTCTGTGTACACATTCATCAGACCTGAAAGAAATCTACATTCTCAGTCTGTGTCATTCTGTCTTGTTTTTAGCAGAAGCACAGATGTGAACAGCTGTGTGAACATGGATGAAAATGAAGCCACTCTGTATGAGAACATTTCAAGATGAATATCTGAAGAGGAAGACATGTCTTGATTCTCTAAATTCCTTCCTCCTTCCTGCTATCAACACATTTGATGGAGCCAGTGATGACATCTACTCTAAAGGTGGTGTGTAAATGAATCTATCTGCCAAAAGCCCCACAGACCTCCAAGGTCTAGAAGTGTTTCCCTCAGCTTTGCCTATCTGTGTGAATGAGGAGTCTGCTAGCTGTAGCGACTGCAAAAGCTCCTTGGAAGCATCTGTTTCTCATACACACACAGCCTCACATAGTCCAGGGTCTTCAGCGACCCAGTGCTAGATAATTCGGCAAATCCGGCCAATGCAGACGGTATATTAAGAATCTGATTAAACGGTGCTATTCGCATCAGTGCCGCTGTCTCAGCTACACGTTCAAAGTGTGCGTGTGTGTCTTTCATGCTATGGTGCGTCTGCCTGGATAACACTTTTGGTTTCACATCAGACAGAAAGAGAGTGGAGAACAGTGGATGAAGCCTCACAGCAAGCCTTTTCTATTACTTATCTTTTTTTCCTCATAACTTTGTCTCTCACCCACCTATTTCATATACCTTTTTCTCTCTACAATATGTCACACCTATTTTTCCGCTTGTTGCATTCCTTTTTCTGTCTCTTTCTCTCAAGTTCCCTGTTTCTTTTCTCTCTGGCCCAGCAATTATGCCCTAAACTCACCTCACCCAGGTGGTCAGGATGAAATTGATTTGCCATTATGTGAGTTCAGGTACCTCAGGCACCCCTGCAGCACGGCTGTGGTGCTTGAAAGCAGTTAGCGTGTATGTGCCCAGCGGCGTTTTCTCAGAGTAGGCGTGCACCTCCTTAAAAATGGATGAGAAAATAATCAACTATACAAAAATAAAAATATATATTATGAAAGATGAGATTAAATAGTTTTTGCAATGCTAGTTTTTGTAAAAGAGATGCTGCCTCCCTGTTGAACTTGAACAGTGTTTTATCTCCCTCGAGCTCATGTTGACATCCTCTGAAATGCGGAGTATGTAAGCAGACACATAGTGCTTCTTTACAAAGTGACATCAGCAACCACTGACCTGGCAAGCATAATGCAAAATTTTAGTCACTTTGGTGGATCCAAGTCAACAGCAATCATTTTTAGTAAAATCATTGTCATGTAAACATGCTCTAAGAGTGTAGTAAGAGCAGTGCAAGGAACCATTTGAAAGTCTTTATTTTTTGATAATTTGTTAGTGTTTTAATGCCACAAGTTTTTATTTCAGCTAAAAACTGCAGTGACTTATATAGGTAAGATTTGTTTATTTGTTTTGTTTTTCCAATTACGTCCATAATTGGACTGGAGAAAAGTGTTCATGCAGAGACCATAGAATGTGCTGTGAACTATGAGACGGGGGCCCGCCCACAAGCGATGATGTCATAATTAGCCCTCTCTTCAGTACTTTTCTCTGTATTGTTATAAAGGTCTTTGTTTTCTACAGTTCTGCCATTTAAAAAAAGTCAATCAAATTTATAGTCTAATTTTCCCATTTGCTTGTGATGAATGAAATCTTCTTGTAGCAAACTCTAAATTTACCTCTCTCAGAAATTATTATATCATGCTAAACATCTCGAGAAGGGGAAGGGGCTCTGGTTTGCTGCTAGCATGTTGCTAAGCTAGTTATGTAATGGGCCTACTTAGCTTGATTCAAATATTGTACCTGAAACATCTATCATGGAGCTAAATGTGTTTCATTTCGTTCCACTTAGGGAATAAAAAACTATTGGATAAAATTGTCCATTGTACTTTTTTTTTTGATGATTTTGTTCTATAGAAATAAATATATAATTATAATTGCATTTCTGTCTCTACCATCTTAAGGTTCGTGTCAAGAGCTCACCCTAATAACCTAGGAACTTTGCTCTTAAGTTGTCTTTTGGACACTTTTTTTTGCACTTTATTGATTGCAGACAGTCTTAATTGGTCAACAGTAAACAGTAAGACAGTTCCAGAGGTTAGAGGTCATGCATGTAGCTTGCAGCAGTGGCAACACGGGTATCTCAGAATTAATGCAGGTCTGATTACAGGGAAGAAATGAAAACAAGGAACAAGCTGTACTGTAAATAGAAAGGCAGAGGTACTGACATTTTGCCCTCTTTTGCTTTCTTTCTCTCTCTGCCAGATACTTTTAGACAAACATGTACACATGTGTAACATAAAAACATAACAGAAAGAAACCCCATGTGTGTGTATGTGCCATGTATAATCTTTCCACCTGAAAAAAAGAGCAGGCTCTTTTGTTTCTCTGTCCAGATTCTCTGGAGAAAGTCGACTGAATACCTTCCAGCCCAGTCAGAGAATAATCATGCTGTAGCACTGTAGGGCACTGCAGGTCAAAGGTCAAACTAATGGGTATGACCTTCACTAGAAACTTACACAGCCATAGGCTTCTGCCCACTCAATCTCATAAGAATCCTGTAATCTTTATCATTAACTATTATTGTCTGAATATTCAGTGTTTAACACAAATACACAATGTAAACTAACAGGTTGTAAAAAAAAAGTTATTTTTGTGAATAGCCAATGAGTCAGTCTTTCAAAGTCAATTTTTAAGACCCCTCTTAAACACACACATACACACACCTGGTTTCCATCATTGTACCTGTCAGCCTCTTCAAGCCCAGCCTCGGGTCTTAGGTAGTGATTTCAGGAACTCATTAACACTCTGGTGTGTTTGAGAACAAGCGTCTCTTTCCAATGTGAGATGTTGCTAGAGGCAAATAAAACAAGGTGAGATACTTAGATGAAGTCACTGAGCACTAGGCTATAAGCACAACTGGAACACTAGACTATAAGCACAATAGCACTTACTGATGTTTGCCATTTATGTAGAAATGGAGAATATATTTTAAACTTATAAAAATTGAGCTGTGTCAAGTTCAAGTTGATTTAAAGGGATACATTGTGGAAATATGTGATTTTCCTTTTTATGTTGTTTTCTTACATGGAATTGCACTCAAGATAATTCAGAATCACTGATTGTGTCGTTGTGCTCACTTCCTGAGGCTTCTCACTTGAAATAAATTTTCTACCTTGGTGGTTTTGAACCTGATGCAGCATGTTACTGCCATGTTTTTTTTTTTAACTGTTTGTTTATTATTATTATTATTATTTGAAATTTGGAGTAGCATGTAACTAAAGGACCACTGAATTACCTTTTGATGCCATCAGTGCTCTCCATAGTACCACCACTCAAATGTTGTGTGATGTGGTTTTGTCATTGCAACTCAACTGTACAGTTATATCAGTCATTTTGTTCCTGTATATTATTTGCATGCTCATGGCATATGTATGGTCACTAACTAATAGTACATCTACTATGCCATTATTTATTTATTTATCTATTTATTTAACATTAAGTCTGGTCATAATGGTATTAAATTTGTTTTATTTGATAAATTAATTAATTCATATTGCTGCATTTTTCTCTTTTTTATTCTTTTTGTCGTTTAGACATGTTCCACTGTTTTTATTAAGTATTTATGTTTTCTTTTCCAGTAAAAATATTTGAACATCTTTAAAGCAGAATACATTTGTTTGAGAAACAAAATTGTGTAAGATAATTAGACTTGGAAAGCAAGTCCTTGTCTTACCCTTTTGGGAAAAGTCTGTAAAGTCTTCTTTTGTTGTTGTTTTAATAATAAGCATAAATTTTGTTAGATTTGTGCTCAAAACAAGCAGAACACTTCTGCAGAAAATGAACAAGAATCACTAGTGTCTTAGATGAAGTTGATAATATGATACCGCCAACCCTTTCCAAGGATTGTGTTGGCATTCATTGATCTGGCAGCCTGAAAGGAAATTTGAGGGAAAAAAAAAAAACCTGCACAAATCTTCCTCACCGTAATGCAGTGTATTCGTATAAAGTTTCCTTCTCTTGCAGTGAGGCTGTCATTAAAGCTGATGGAGGACAGTCTACAGCTCCGATCACCCTCGTTTCCTCCACACAGGGTGCCAAGCTGTAATGGTACGAGATACCACCTAGAATACAAGCCTGGTTTTTCAGAGGGCACAAATCAATACACCCACAGTCTGACCGATGAGAAAAGAAGCGAGAGGAAGACAGAGATGGATCGGTAAACCAGTTTTGTGTCTGTATCTATTTCATTTCATTTGAGATGAGGTGCCGATTTTTCAGCGCCCCATTATATTTCATTGATTTCCTAATGGGTATGTCTTATGATTTTTCCCCCACAGTCCCAAGTGAGGTCCAATGTATCGTGACGTAGGAAGTCGACACAGCTCAGTTGAGACCGTTAATGGGGTTGGTTTGAGTCAAACCACGTTAAAGCCAACAAAAAACCTCCAAGGATCCCAGAGCGGTTTCGCTTGGCCATTTTGAGTTTGGCATTGCAGCCTTTACTTGAGTGACCACTTTTTCCAAGAACTCTAGAATGCTAAAAATAGCACGGAGAGGCACTTAAGGTCCAGTCGCAATTTTGGGGTGGCAATTTCATTCTGATGGCAGTGACTTTCCTTTATTTCAGAGTTATTGCTTTTCAATCTAATGAACGTAGTGCGTTTTGATTGTTTCTGATGATGCATTAAATGTTACTCAATGTTTCCTTTGGGATCCGTGTAGAAGATGATTAAACACAAATACATGGGCATATTTTTGGATGTTGCGAGCCAGCGAGGTGTCTCGTGCTCGCTCGGCCAGTTTTGAAGGACTTGGCTGGATTTCTCCTGGCGCTGTTATCTGCGGCTCTGTCCTTATTCTCCTTCACACAGTCAGAGTATCTAATGAGAGCCAGGACTTGGCCTCGGTCTTGTTTTTAAAGCACAAATATAACCTTATTAGTATTTTGGGGTATGCTGCCGTTGTTTCTCTCTGGAAACGTCTAGACTGTAAGAGCGTGTAATTGTGTCTCTCTCTCTCCGTACCCTGTCTTATCCTGTCACATGCCAACACTCTCGGTATTAATCAGGGTGTATGTTTATGTAGAGTGATCTTGCGCTTCGTATTGAATAATGAGTCGCAGATGCACACCCATTCGGCGTAGTTGGGTGACATTTGCAATAACAGCATGACCCACTGAAATACATCTTCCCATGAGGCGGGGGGCAACACTTCGGGATCATTTGGCTCTATGCTTTTGAAATGGTTGAGGTTAAAGCTGGGGTTAAAATACTAATGAAATAAGAAGATGAATGACCTACAGTCTCAAAGTTCTAGTTGTCTTTTCTCCCGTATTTTGTATTTTGAAATTCTGCCATCATTTACTAACTGATTATTACAAAATAAGCTATTCTGAAGAATATTTCAGCTGTTTTTGTCCATAAATGAAAGTCAGTGTGGTCCAAAACAACCCCAATGGACCTCATTGACTAAATAAAAACACAGAGACATTTTTCAAAGCATCTTCTTCTGTGTTCCACATAAGAAATCAAGTCATACAGATTTGGAACAACATGAGGATGAGTAAATGATGACACAATTGTTTGACATGCTAGGGAATTGATAGGACAGAGCTTGAGGTAAATAGCCTCAGGAATAGATGGATGTAGGAGACCAAAACTGTATTTCTCCAGTTAAAAAGATGAAAAAGGACACAAGGGAAATGAGCACTAACCTCCATCAGCTGTCATCTCTGACAAGCTGATTTGAATGAAGGCAGTGCCAGAAGGAATCTTTCTCCTCTCACTGGCGTTCCTCCTCTTTTGTGTGGCCTCAAAGACAGCTGGCCAGGCACGGTCTCACTTCACGAGCGCTGTGGAGATAACTACCTGATGCGTAACGCGGAGAAGTTGGCTACTGACCGTGCGAGTCAACCTGCACCTCGGCTGGTTACCGACCGTCCGCCGGCCGCTCGCTGGCCAAAACGGATGGTTTGAGTTCTAGCCAAGCGCTCAAGCTGTGAGCAGGTCCTGCAGCCTCCTGCGTTCAGACAATATTACATTTGTTACATAGCCTTTTTTCCACTCCCCCACCATCTGTTTTCCTAATGGAGCTGTCCAGGGCTTGTCATTCACTCATGACTGAGCTTCCCCCAGAGCAAACCACTCACAACTCCAGCCTGGGGGGGGGGGTTTGGGTAAACTTTTAAAGAACTATTTTTTCCCCGACCTCAATTCTGAATGGTGCGTTAACTGATTTTCACATATGGCTTTCAATGCGGTCTCTATATTGTGATAAAAGTCAACAGAGACTGATCTGGAGGGAATGTGGGAAATCATTTATAGATGGAGAAATGTGTAACTCTCAGAAAATGTCATGAATAATATTAACAAAGGAGGGAGTGATGACACGCTCCGCCTTCATTATCATCACAATGACAAGGGGTGGATCAAACGTTCCCAGTTCCCCTGATGATGTCACAGACATCGGTCACATGACAGAATGGAATGGTAATGCAGCTCTTGAACCCTGGCCAGAGTGATACTCCAGTAAAATGAATATCCTGAATTAATATAGATGGGCTGAAACACAATTTCTGGAATATTTGTGATTAATCTGACCTAATTCTACTGCCACAATTATCATGTATTACTTGAGCTATAAGGTATGGGAATATAGCCATCATTAAGGGTGGAGTGCCTGCAACCCCTTCAGCCATGATATATTCACTATACAGATCACTGATCTGTTCTTTCCAGTATATTGTTTTCTTCTTGCAATCAATATTTTGGGATTGTGCAAAAGTCATAAAAAGTGTAATATATAGTGATGCTGACATTGTTAAATGCCTATAATTATTAATCTGGTTCCATACCTCTCTAGAAATGAGTTTGTTTGCATCTTTCTGCTTCTCATGTAGAACTTAAACAGCATAAAATGGTTAAGTTGGATTTCTCTTTGCTGCTACTCAGTCAAGATCCATGTCAGTTTTTCACCAAAATCTGGAAAGTTAGCTATTTCTAAAGCCTCCAAAAGACCCCCTTTCCTCTCAAGAAACACATTATGTGAATTAATTTTTGGTCTTTTCTTTTCCCAGAGATACCTCCCAATAAGCTCATTATATTATTTGGTGGGATGGACAGTGGCAGTATCATAAATGAAAAATTAAACTTATTTTATAGTTTTAACCTTCCCCCTGAAATTGGGCTGATTTTTTTTTCTTTCCTTTTTCATCTTTTTAAATTAGTTTAATAAAGGGAAGAGGACAAATTAAGACATAAGGGATATCCCTTATGTCTGGGCATATTTTTCTAAGTACTTCATCTCATTAAGAATTCATTTAAAATTGAACTGCATCCCCATATTCAGAGTACCTCTTGAGAATGTACAGCTTCTGACAGTTATTTTTATAGCCTGATATAATATATGATATCACATAAGTATTAAATTCATAACAATATAATAAGAAAGTATTTGGTCACTTCAGTCAGTCTTGTAAATGATAACCAGAAAGTGTCCAAGGCCTTCAATTTGAACAATACATTTATTGTTTGGCATTTTGATACCTAACAAACTTAATTTTGTGATTTTTTTTATTTATTTTATTTTATTTTTTTATAAAATGTGCTTATGCTAGATTTCTTAGTAACACTTTAAAGACCAATTCTCACTATTAATTAGTTGCTTATTACTATGCACATCACAGATCAGCATAGTGGCTGTGTCCACATACCGTTTGGGGCTACTATATATCAGCAGTATTTATTGATGCTTTGTGAACTAACAAAATATTTTTTGCGTACATCACTAGTTTGTTATACCAGTTATTTTACAGTCAGCTCTAAAGGAGCAAGAGACTTAGAGGCAATGAAATCTACTTAGATCCATATGTCAGTGCAGTATATGGTGATATAAGACCAGTGGTTATTACGGCTGCTGTTGGATTACCATATAACCTTTATCCACTGGGTCCAGATTAAGTCAATAATGCAGCTAAAAAGTCCAACCAATCAAAATCCTTCTCAGCATCAGGGGATATAGCAGCGAACTGAACACCCTCTATGTGATTGAACCATGTACCCTTCTCAAATCCTACTTAATCCATATGAATAATGCTTGAAAGAACTTTGCCTAAACGTTTTTATGATTGAGTACTGTTTTTATTAAGTGCCTTATTTTATTAAGCAAATTCATTAAGTGCCATCCTTCCACTAGATAGTCCTTGACATGTTAACTAAGGTTATTTGGCCTCTGTGAGTGCTGTGTTGTGATATATAGTGTGAGTCTGGTGTATTTTAGCACAGGTGGTGCTCAGCATCCAGGACCAGAAAACTACATACAGTAATATATAAAGATACAACACACTTGGAAACTGTCTTCTCTGGATTCACACATATAACTGTGGTCCCATCATAAAGTGTCTGAACTGTTACCTGAGTTGATAAGCTGATCTGATTATGAAAATGTGTCATTTGAGGATCCTTCTGTGACAAAGTGAGAAACAGAGCTGGAGGGTTCAAATTCAAGGAGGAGAAGACGCTGCTAATGAGCTGATGTAGACGCCACATAGTGCATGTTATTTCATCATTTCAAGTTCTAAGGAGTAATGAGTTTTAAGAACATCACCAGCCAGTATTTCTTAGTAAGTCTCCGGTGTTCCTTCCAGATAATCATTTCAGATCGTGGGTCTCCAGTGGCCACAAAACCGCCACTTAATTTTCCGCTTATAAATTTTACTCTCTGAAGAGAACAAGTCTGTCATGTCATTGTCTTGGCTAGGGACATCTGACCAAAAAAACCCTACAAATTGAGTTGGCTGTGTTTTCAAAGGATTTGTTTCCTCTTGAAAGCTTGGGAGGCTTGAGGAGGGTTTAGCTCTTTCCACTGGCTTGAATTCTGAAGGCCTGCTTGAGAAATCCCAGGACTTTGCCAGCCATGTGAGTCAGCTCCCCATTGGAGCTGCCAGGGAACCACCTAGCACCCTTGCTTCCAAGTCCTAAAAGCACGGCTCTAAAATCCAGATGTAATACTGGAGAGTGTTTATCCTGGGCCAGGGTTCAAAGACCACAGCAGCCACACTTGGGGGAACCTGCAATGACGTTTTTGGCAGACATATTGCAATATTGCCTTAGTTAATGTTGGATTTTATGACTGGGGTTTTGGTTAAGATGAAGGACAGAGTTAATTTTATGATTTAGCATTCAAAAATTATAATTTAGCATTCAAAAGTGAATTTGACAGCTTACCCGAGCTGACTGTTTAGAGCTTCCTGCTTCAATCCCACACACAGAATCCTACATCTCTCTTCCCGTAATTCCCATCTGGCATATCAGTCTATGAACTCCACAAAAAGTGTTTCTAATCCATTAAATATGTAATATAAAAATGCATGAATTTGCTGTTGTTTTCACAGGATACTTCAGAAAAGTATAGTATAGTATACATTCAAGTATAAGTCAAATCTTGGACACATTCACTCATTCTTTAGTAGTAGTAGTAGTATTCATTTGCACATTTTAGAATAATCAAAATAGAAATAACAAAGTCATATTTTACCTGAAAATGTGGGTTGTAGTCTCAACTGAACATGATCAAATAAAAAGACATAAAATAATGCCAAAAGAATGAGTTTTAATAGTGAGTTGGCACTGTGGGCTGCACACATAAACAAACATGCAGTGTGACTATTGTAGCCTGAATCACAAACAAATTATGAGTCAGTTCTTTTTAGTGAATCAAAAGCACATTGTGCCCAATTTAGCTCTCCCAACTAATGACTCTTATGATCAGCAACATACAGTGCAGCCCATGTAACAAATAAATTACTCTGCTAGTTCTTTTATTGATTTGTTAAAAAAGTTTTGAATCATAAATATCTCTGCAACACTGTAAAAAAAAAAAAAGTTGAGCCAACTTAAAATTTTAAGGCAACCAGCTT
>JAFVLL020000881.1:0-27926 GCA_021397915.2 Tor tambroides | reverse complement strand
TATTGTTGAATCATGAACACTGACCTTAACTGAGGCAAGTGAGGCCTGCAGTTCTTTAGATGTTGTTCTGGGTTCTTTTATGACCTCCTGGATGAATCGTCGTTGCGCTCTTGGAGTAATTTTGGTAGGCCGGCCACTCCTGGGAAGGTTCACCATTGTTACAAGTTTTCTCCATTTGTGGATAATGGCTCTGTCTGTGGTTCACTGGAGTCCCAAAGCCTTAGAAATGGCTTTATAACCCTTTCCAGACTGATACATGTCAACTATTTTGTTTCTCATCTGTTCCTGAATTTCTTTAGATCGCGGCATGATGTGTTGCACTTTAAGAATGCTTCACTTTGTCAGACAGGTTCTATTTAAGTGATTTCTTGATCCAATAGGTCTGGCAGTAATCAGGCTTTGGTTTTGCTAGTGAAATTTAACTCGGCTTTCTAAAATAATGTGGTTAATCACAGTTCTTTCATGATTTAACAGGAGGGGGCAATTAATTTTTCACGTAGGGCCAGGTAGGTTTGGACAACTTTTTTCCCTTAATAAATGAAATCATCATTTCAAAACTGCATTTTGTATTTACTTGCATTATCTTTGTGTAATATTAAAATTTGTTTGATGATTTGAATCTTTTAAGTGTGACACATGCAAAAAATTAAAAAAACAGGAAGGGGGCAAAAACCTTTTCACAGCACTGTATATATGTGTGTTTATGTGTACACATATGTGTGTATATATATATATATATGCAAAACAGGCATCTGATTTGAATGTACTTTTCACAAGGCTACAGCTGACCACTGTGGCTCCATTTTTGCTTTTCCTTTGCCCCTCTCTCCCTTTTTTTTTTTTTAATCCTCACACTGGATGGTGTCAATTCTTTTGTTGACTTGTTCCCACTAGATAGTGGTTGTCGGCACTAGCCTGGTTTCACCACACTCTTGGCAGTCAGGAGAGCCAATTACAGCATCATCTGTGACTTAAAGATTCCATCAGCATTTTTCATGAAGGCATTCACTCACACAAACACTTTTTAATCAGTCCCAGAATGTCATGGTGTGCTGCCAACCCGTCTAATACACTTAAGAGATGAAGTACTGGTCAGCAACTTGGTCATAAAGTGGTCAGCCATGCGTGCTTCGCTCAAAAGCACATTGCCGATGATGGAGATTGTTGCGGGCTGCAACAGATTTTCATTCCCTGACACGTTCTTGTCTACTTCAGACCCGTTTCCTATAATGCAATTTGTGGGGTACTTAAGCAGTCAGTTGTCAGCTTATTTCATTCAGTTGCCACCTTGTCAGATCTGTCACAAATAAGCTAGATTCCTGTTTTCTCTCTCTCTCTCTAGAGCTGCGGGCACTGTGTGATTGTGGAGGAGAGATGCAGACCGGAAGCTTGTGTAATTTTCGTTCATTCGTTTGATCTGAGAGCCCAACAGCTGCTGCCAATTAGAGCATTTGCAGCTGATTAGAAGGGGAGATGGGTGGCCAAAGAGTGGACAGATTAGGTAGTGCACCCGCCACTCTCCCCCTCGCTCTCTTCGGGATAATTGGCTCGGGGTGTCGCCCTGTCGAGAGGACTGTATGTAGAACTGACACTGTGTAAACTGTCTCCTTATCATTCCTATTAAGCTTCTGTCCATCTGTCTCTCCATAAAGATCATTACATTAGTTTTTGGAAAGATTCGGTTCGCTGAAATGAGTCGCAGGTTTGGCAGGAAAGCCGTCTGAATCTCCTCTGGGCTGGAAGGTCGTGGTTGAAAAGAAGCACAGTTTTTTCAGAGCATGTGTTGGTTCAGAGTGGTGAAACGCGGTGCGATTGTAATGGGAATAGCAGAACGGTCGGGCTGGTTTGGATGGTAGAACCAAGCTTGGATTCGTTGTCCTCCCAGACTGTTTTGCGCACGCAGCTGCAGCTTATGTAAGCCAGCGTCAGAGTTGATTGACAAACTCCATGTCTCGAAAGTTTCGAGGCCTGTCCAGTGAAGTATATTTCTTCTTAGTTGATTATCGAACATGTTTTTTCCGCATTTGACAAACGAGTTTACGTGAAGGAAGCTGATGAACAGATGTCGGATTTGATGGAAAGCAACTGCCAGCGTGATCTCCTGACCCCCCCCCACCCAAAAGTAGACACTTGTTTGAGAAATAGCAATAAAAATTCATTGAGAAAATAATTGACAATAGAAGTGTAAAATAAAACAAATGTGAGATCAAGTAGTATATAAATATGTTGCACAATTTGGCCTGAATGCTCTGGAAATGGACTAATTATGAGGTAAACAACTCTGACATGTTAATTCGAACAAGATCGGAAGTGGGCTGGTTGTAGTGACTGCTTAGGTCAGGTAAATTGGTTAAAGGTGCACAGCCATGCTTGCGATCCTTATATTTGTGAATGTTTTCTGAGTATTTGCGTTCTTTTTGAGTTCTTTAATGGAAGCTGCATAGCTGTTTTTAATTAGAATTAAATGAATGATTGTAAAAATATAATTTCTTGAGCCCTCTCTTGGCATTTTAAATGGTCAGTTACTTTTTATTTTAATAATTTTATAAGTAATGTAGTTGTACTTTTAAATTATATTTATGTTAATTATAAAAATGTTTCCAAGCTTGCTTATGGGGTTTAAATGGTATTATTTTATTTTAAATGTAATTAATATAATTGATTTATTGAATGCTGTTTATTTATTTTATTTTATTCTTTATTTCAGTTGATCAACTGGCTCTGGCGCTTAATTAGTTTATTACTTAGTTACCATACATGTCTTGTGCAACACTGTTTGGATAAAGTTCCTACTATTTCTTTTAGAAGCCATGAAATGGTTTTTAAAACACCAAACAATGAAATTCATGGCTTTAATAAATGCTGTGTTAAGATTAACATACAAAAAAAGTTAATATTGATTACTTTTTGGTAGTGTGAGTTAAATTGGAGTTCCCTATGCCTTTTGAACCTGAAAACAGTGTAAACCTCAAATAAAAATGCAACGCAAATTTTCATTGGTTAAAAAAGCAGGCATATCACTTCCTGTGTCTCTCATAAGCCTGTTGGCTGTGATCTTCTGTTTTTACAGTGAAGTCGTAAAGCTGCACACGTGCCCTGGGGGTCCACTCGTCTTCCTCAAGACATTTCCCCTGAGCTCATGCACTTTACTACCTCTGGCATTAAAAAGATACCTTCAGCCGTTGCTTATTTCCTTCTCTCTTAACCTCTTGCAAACACCCTGACCCCTACCCCAAAGCACTTCTACCTAACCGTGTTCAAAGACTCGTTCAAAGACTGCTCGTGCTGTATGGCGAGTCATCCTGCCCAACCGGAAAGTGCTTTATTTGGATGCCATATGTGTATCAGGTGATCAAAGAGGTCATGTGATCTGTATTGTCTGTGTGTGTGTTCAGGTTTGGAATCCACCCTGTGGCTGGTCGTATGCCAGGCCAACTGAACGTTCTGCTGGCTGAAGCCGGCGTGCCATATGATGTCGTGCTGGAGATGGATGAGATCAATGACGACTTCCCTGGTATGATATGCATTTTTTGTAACCTAATTTTTCAAATTCGTCGTAGACGGTTTGTCTGATTTTCACCAAATTTGGCTCTGATCATCTTCAGACCATGCTAGCAAAAATTTATAGAATTCAAGTTGAGTAGTCAAACCGTTCTTGAATAACGCGTGAACGAATTCGATGAAGAGCATGCAAAAATTAATGTGAGGCTATATCTCTTTAAC
Source organism: Tor tambroides (assembly GCA_021397915.2). Taxonomy (NCBI): domain Eukaryota; kingdom Metazoa; phylum Chordata; class Actinopteri; order Cypriniformes; family Cyprinidae; genus Tor; species Tor tambroides. Next base: position 24,203 of record JAFVLL020000881.1, on the reverse strand, counting down.
AGTTTGGCATATTGAGACCAATCTTGGTATGTGTTATAATAACTATGACCTGAGGATAGGGGTAAAGTTTCGGCGCAGCGCCACCTAGTGCTCAGGAGATATGAAAAATTGATAATTTTGCAAATAACTTCTGAATGGTTTGGCCAAAATCACAAAACTGGTCTGTTTTTTGGTGTCATTTGTTGGATATAAAATCTATAATCGTACTTCTCATTATCGTTTTTCAGAAACTGACCTGGTTTTGGTAATTGGGGCTAATGACACAGTCAACTCAGCAGCCCAGGAGGACCCCAACTCCATTATTGCTGGCATGCCTGTTTTGGAGGTCTGGAAGTCCAAGCAGGTGAGCATCTCGTTAGTTGTTCTACATTTAAATTATAGTCTAATAAAATCACCTTCTTTTGTAGCTGATTTCACACAATATACAGTACTGTATAAGTTTGGGGTTTAAAGAAATGGGTTTCAAAAGTTTTGGGTTTAAAGAAATGTATTCGGCATGGGCACATTAAATTGTTCAAAGAAGTGTATCATTTGACAAAGGATTTCTATTTCCAGTAACTGTTGTTCTTGTAAACTGTATTCATCAAAGAATCCTAAAAAAAAAAAAAAAAGTATCTGTTTCCACAAAAAATATAGAGTAGTTTTCAACGTAAATAATAATTAGAAATGTTTCTTGAGCACCAAATCAACATACTATATTAAAATAATTTCTAAAGGATCATGTGACACTGAAGACTGGAATAGTGGCTGCTGAAAATTTGTCTTAGCCATCACAAAAATGAATTACATTTTAAAATATATCAAAATAGAACACAGTTACTTTAAATTAGTAATAATATTTCACAATATTACTGTTTTACTGTATTTTGAATCAAATAAATGCAGCTTTAGTGAGTGTAAGACACTTTCAAAAAATTTTACAGACCTGAAAGTTTTAAACTGTAGTGTGCATGACATACTTTGTACTCCATGTGTATCAGGCTTTACTTTTATGGCCTAGCTGGAATAAAAGCCAAGATAGCAAGAATTGCCCTCAAGCATAGTAATACAGACCATCCCTCATTCTCCCACCCAGAGCGATATGAAAATCTCCATCCCATCCCCACAGCTGGTTCCCACTGTAACCACGCTTCGGTCCAGGTGTATCCCCAGCAAGACAGCCTCACGCTGCTTTCATTAGCGCTGACTCACTCGTTCTGGAATGATGACATTTCAGAGCATCCGACCGATACTTTCCCTAAAATGCGGGGCTGGTGTGCCTCACCACATGACAGGCCCATTGCGGCCAGACCTTCTCTAGGGAAATCACTCAGAGTACTAGGGCTTGACGTTTGCAAATGTGCAAATATGTCGACCTTCTCCCACGAGTAATTGCGTGTAGCTTGTTAACCTGTTCCATAATTCCATATGGAATTATGCAAACACTAGAGCTTTGAACCAAAGCCTTCCTTATTTGTAGCAACTTAGAAGTGTAGCCAAGTCTCAATGAGGGAACTCGACCAACTTAGAACGTAGTGATGCTCTTGATGATACGATAGTGCGGCCGAATCCGTAAGTTTCCCTGTCGATTGTCTCCCTTGGTTTTGATATCCTCAATCTCGTGCAGCATCCACCGTACTGATTGCTCCCAGCCTTGTTAAAGACCTTCATGTGTAACCTCATTCCCAAATGAAACCAGCTGCCCTATGAATAATTTAACAAAAGGATGTTGTCCTGTCCTGGGGTATGCGGAGGCTGTGTAAAGTGGTCACGTGACTCTTTGAGAAGAGGGGATGGGTGTGTCTGAACGCCGTCCCGATCACCTGGCTGGCATTGAACATCTGCAGGGCTTTTGAGGGACAGATGATGATATTAAAAGGATCCACCTGCTGATTTTGAAGTCTCAAGATGAGGGTCATTTCGTTCCAGATATCTTTCAGTGTATTGAATAACACTAAAGCTAGACCAGCGGCAAGGGCTCTCTCCTCTCTGGTTTTACTTATTCAATTACCAAGTGTTCTTCCAAACAGATGCTCCTAATCAAAGCGCTGCTCTCGACGATTTTCCCAGAAACGGCTCTGCCTAAAAACTGGTGTTCAAGACACTAATGACTCTTAATTTTGTAAATGGCAGATACTTAAATAACCATTACGTGTTGGAAGCACAGGCTCTTTTTGCACCCTCTTGTACGAATCCTAAAACTGTTCTCCGCCACTTCACATGCAGGTGCTTGCAATGTTTTTACAGGAGTAATGTTGAAGAGTTTATATTAGCTGGCTTGACTCAATGGAAAAAGCCACTGGTAATTTAAGGGCAACGTACAGGATTTTATTTAATGTGAATGTTCCAGCTACCTTTTGTTCCTGGATAAGACAAAATGCTTCAATGCTCTGCTTTCATCCCTCCAGGTCATCGTGATGAAAAGATCTCTAGGAGTTGGCTACGCTGCTGTAGACAACCCTATCTTCTACAAACCAAACACATCCATGCTTTTGGGAGATGCCAAGAAGACTTGCGATGCTCTGTCTGCCAAGGTCCGCGAGGGCTAGAGAGGAAAGAGAAGATCTGACCTTGCTTTGCACCAGTTGAGTCACGGAGACGAGGAGATCGAACAAACCCAATAAACCCTTAGATATAAATTAGCACTAATAGGATCAAGCTCTTAATGACACACTCTGTGCCCATTTTGATTTTGCTGTAGATATAGTTAGTTTATTCAGGATTTCAAGAACTTTAGTTTTTCTTTTCATTAAATGTTCTTTTTTTTGGGTCCCCCATTTAAATGAAGTTAAAAGGAAAAAAGCATTACAGCATCACATTAATAAATCAAGCTAACCAGTTATCGTCTGGTTTTGTATGTATTATAGATCAGGTTTTATATAGCACAGCAATCTGTTTTTAAAAAAACATTTTTTGGTAGCATTAGCATACATATGACTAATTTGTTTGAAAGCCATAAACAACTCCAAACTGTATGCTTTTTTACCTTTTTCTTGCTTACCATACTTACCATGTGCATTAAGTGAGCAGCTGGTGGTATATGGTGTTGTCCCAAGTTGAGGAATCAACTTTTTCCGATGCAGATTCAGAGGACCATTTCCAAACAATGCAAATTCTCTCTTAATAGCATGAAGCTTTGAAGGATCGCTGTGGAGATGAAGTCCTAGCTAATATCACTGAAGATTTACGCACAGAATCCAAAATGATTTGTATTCCCCAACCACTCTTAATTCAAGTGAATGTCACTGTAGCAGTGAGGTTAGTATGAGTAGTTACCGTATATCTGCCCAGTTGTCCTCCCAGATTTGTTCCCAGCAGTAATCCTCCGCAGTATTTGACAGGGATTTGAATAGATGTACTGTACTTTACCCACTGGGACCTAATGGAGTAGATCCTATGAGATACCGGAACAAAGACAGACCATTACAACAACCCTACCTCTCCACAGTTTCAACTCGACCAAAACAATCCCTCACTTCCCCAGTCACACACTCCTCTGCTAATGTTCGCCCCGAGCTTGGCTGCGTGGGGCGAGTGTAGTTTGTTCCTCGATGTAAATTTTGTGGATGCAGGGAGGTGGTCCACCATTCTTCGGAAATAAGCTTCAATTTAGATGCTGAATTTCATCTGATTCAGGAATGTTTTAATATGTGAAAAAGAAGTAAATTGTAAAGGAATCAATTGCTGCAAGGGAAAGGAAGTATTTATCGAACACCGTTCGGGGTTAATACGGAGTTTTGCATTCCCTCCCGCTCCTTCAGGATGTTTTTGTATAGACAGGTTCTTGCTTAGAAATAAACCAGCTTTGCCGCAATACATGGGAGGGAAGAGGGTGAGTCTTCAAATGTTTCATTGTGCCATGGTGAGGAATTAATGTCATACTGTGAAATGTTTTTCTCTCTCCACTGTATCACAGAGCATCCCTCTTAATAAACATCCTGATAAGAGTACCAGTGGCACGAACGGTCATTCATTTCTCAATATCGCATGCCTTCAGTGTTGCGGGCACCACAATGCCTAGATTGAGCTGTTGAAGAAGCCACTTGCATCTTCTGATGAGGGAGTATATCCGCACAAGTGACAGTGATTACCCATTGTCAGTTTTTCCTCGCATTTATGTCTGGAGTTAAGGGTGGAGATGTTTGCTCTGATCTCAAGTCCATGTGGGTTCTTTCACCTTTGCAACAAGTGGCACTCAGACATGATGGTATCTTCACGCACCTTCTCCCGATCTCTCTTAAGAGGTGAGGGATTGTTGGGATAGTGCTTCAAAGAGTTATAAAAGTGTCCAAACAAGCTTTTATTCACTTGTTTTGAGGTAAGGTATGGGCCATTTGCGACAGTGGGGAAATACACATTTCAGCCATTTCTAGTTCATTCATTTTGGTTCTTCACGTCTGGTCCGTCTATCAGTTATGCCCTTTATCTCTCTTAATTCTAGTGTTCTGGAGGGTTTTGTAGATGTTTGTGGTCACGCTAATGAATGTGCCTGATGTTTCTGCTTGTTCGTTCTGTGTAGCAGTACTGCAATCAGATTAAATGGGCCTTCTTGACTGTTTCATTACCCTACAAGTTATCTCCAGTGCTGAAAAACACCAGATGAAATATGATTGGAGCTGGCTGTGCACACTGTGTTCCATCACCACAATTGTGACAATTACTGTGTGGTTCGTCTCTGTGATGTCAAAGGATGTGGCTTTTTTTCCCTGCTGGACTGTTACTAAATCTGCATTCTTGGAGATCATCACTGATGCTCCTTTGCATTGATAACCAAGGTCTGTATTGCAGATAGTGCCTGATACAGCTCCATCAGCTTAAAAGTGCACTCACACCAGACCAGGTTCTCACTGGAAACTTCTTGTCGTATGTGTTTTTGCATCCACATGCACACAAAGTTTGCTGACCTGCATATTTGTAGACCCAAAAGACATTTGACAGAAAACAGCTGAATTCAAAGAACATCAAAGCTTTGCAGAGTTTGAGTCATTTTGAATACTCAACAAATATTTGGTGCATTAACTTTTTGAATAGAATCAGTGGGTTCCTCTGGAACTGTTCATGCAGAGTGTTACCATTTGCATGTCAAAATCCAACATTACACTTTCCATTCAGCTGACTTTCATTCATATGCATGTGGATGTGGGACAGCAGAAATGCAAGCTCATGTGAAATTTTGCAGTTTGCTGTGTTACAAATTGGCCATGTGACCAATAGAGGATTGATATGTCACACCGTGACCTTATAGTTTTATTAAAAGAACATCAATTTAAAACTGCAGCATTGTAGGAAAGTTCAGTAGATTGTATGTTTTAACATTTTGAATTTATTATTATTTATGTGTTGAATTTGTTCTTAAAAGACACTGCAGCGCTTGATGTTATCACGACCATTGCAGTGTCCGAACTAATTTTTCCACGCTCAAAGTCTAGTGTGACCATGGCTTTATGGTCCCATCTGCCATCACACTAGTGGTTCTAAAGCTTTAAATGCAAATCTACAATGAATATTGTAATACAAATCTACAGTAATTATGAAATAAGAATTAATAGACCATTTTATGGACCTTCATTTCCAAAGCTGTAGTTGAATTAAATTTTCTGTTTGTAAATTTAATATGAAATGGTTTAGATTCTACACTATCTCTAGGCCACTAATGAAGTTTCTAATCAAGCAAGTAAATTTGTGACACTGGTCATGGGAATTTCTTTGAACAAAAAGTCAAATCTTTTAAAGCTCATGATGTTCTTTGAATTCTGAATTGTATTAAATTATATTATATAGTAGATTACATTACATTACATTAGATCAGATCATATTACATTAGTCTATAGGTAGGATGTTCCATGTGGTTTCCAGGTGGTTATTTACTGATCAATACTCCATCAATATAAATCTATGGGTATTTATTTAAAAAGTTAACATTTCTTCTCAAGCTACATAATTTGGCGTATAATTCATGTCTGTAGCAACCTGTGCAGGGTGACGCTTGTTCAAATCTTTAGCCTGAAATATGAGCAGTAGTAAACAGTGACATTCGACTCAGCAAGCACTGCTAAAAAGTTTCATGCCTGCACACAATCTCATTGTTTGTATGGTGGCATTTTATCTTAATCCCCAAAGGAAACTGTGACTGCAGATAAAAGGCATGTCTAACAGTTGATCATCTCTCTATATGTTTTGAATCATGCCCACCTGTTCCACCTGTTTGGCTCTTTTAACAGTTTAAGTACACAGAGCACCAGATGCAGTGCATTCAAATGCCTTTCATCATCTGGCCGGCTGAACATTACTCTGATTTAAAACAGGAGATGGCCATGCACAAACAGTAACCTCTAAGCTGCAGTGCAGACGTTCTTAAAAGCATTCGTCCAAGCCATTTCACTCTTAAAATAAAGATAAATGTTGACAAGGTACAACCCTCGTCGTACCGTATCCTTGCTATTAGGCCTGACATTTAAGAAACACAAACAGTTCAAGTGTCCTTTTACGATACTTTTATTGTCTAAATTCCCTGAATGTGAAGCTTCGTTTAAAATGGAGTGGTTAATGTCAAAGTTGTGGAGTTTTTTTATGCTTCTGAGGTTTTGCAGAGGAGTTCTGGCCCGCTGTGCAGAGGGAGCTTTTAGTAAACAGCACACAGGATTTGGCAGCGCTGTTATCAGGAATAGGGTGTATGTGAGATTGTATACTAGAAGTGGAGAGGATATTACATGTTACTATGCGTGTTCTTCAATGTGCTGTCTGATAGCAGGTTGTCGCTTAATAGCAGACAACCTGCTTTGTTAGCTGTTTTATTAATATAAACGCTTTGTAGTACACATTGTATGTATATAACATGCAAAGGTGCCATGAGGACAGTCTATTTTAGTTAACCCACTTCAGTGGTACTGTTGAATTTCATGCCTGAGGCTATGTTGAAAATCTAGGAGTCTAAATGTAATTTAAACCTAAAAATGACTGAATGTTTTAGGATTTTATGATGTAAAGTTAGTGAAATATTGAAGATTCTGCACTATTTCTAGGCCACTAATTGAGCAAGCAAATTTATGACAGATCATGTGAATTCCTTTGAACAAAAGGTCAGATGTTCTTCCATTGAAGCTCAAGGATCTTTGGATCATTCTCAAATTATGCTGGATCACATGATCATCAGGTTTTACACAGACTTGTCGAGGTTATGCAGTTAAAGCAAAAGGACAAACCAAATATTTTCTGAGAATAGGTCATTTATGAGATTCGTGTTCATTTTTTTTTTTCCAACAATTTTTCACTCAAATTATGATGATAATATTATTTGTAATAATGAATTCATTTAGAAAAATGAAAAATAGAAACATTTTCAGTAGTAGCTCGTCTATCCATTAAGTCTATGCACACCAAGGCAGCAGTCATTTGATCACAAATAATTTTAATTAGCTCTATTTTATTTTAACATATTTTAAAATGTAATTTATTTCTGTGATGGCAAAGATGACTATTCAGCATCATTACTCCAGTCTACAGTATGTGTATATATAGCTGTGTTTATGTAGATGGCTATGTATAGTCAATTCATGGGGATGTTCACAGCTGTAGTGTTTTGTCATTTGTAAAGTTTGGATCAGGACTGTAATGTCCAGGCTGCAAATCTCCTGGTCTTTAAAGTGTGTTTGTGCAGTATTAGCCAGGGACAAAATATTTACACCAGTAGGGTTAGGGTTGTTTTAAACTTGGAGCCACAATGTGATGTTAGTTCAGAGAGCGTCCCTGACTGACCTTCACACAAACCTCAGTCACGTCTATGCCATGTTACCACAAATTTATTGACATTAGGAATAGCATGATAAAGCCACTGAATTTACAATCCCATATTTGTGAGTGCGAACAGACAAGTGGTTATATTGAGTCTTCACCAGCAGGCAGTGCTGTTTCTGAGCTGTATTTGTTGAATCACTCCTCAGATGAGTGTTACATTGACAGTGTTTTTTAACTCTATACACGCTTTTGCCCTATTAATGATAATATCAGATCAAAACAGTAACTGAATTTTGAGTTTTGACACCTGAGCGGCATACAGAGATATATAGATGTCAAAAATAGGTCTTAAACCAGCCAGTCTTCCAGGTCTAATGGGTGTTTTTAGAGGGATCTTGGAAAATTTTCAACTGGCCAGGTTAAACCAGCTTTATATAGCACTTCAGATCAGCTTCACGGTAATACACGTTAAAATAACAATCAATCATGTGAAGTTCATCAGATAATAACTTAACAAAATTTGAATTCTGATTTAAATTGGTTCTAAAAAGACTAAAAATTGTAATTTATTCAGCTCAAGTCAGTTCAGTTGGTTTATATAAGTGGATATTTTTAGCAGGTATACCACAAAATGATGTATTTGTAATAAATTACTTTTTTTCATCTTGAAGATAGATCTTTCTGGATGGCAGAAATAAAAGCTGTAAATAAAGGTACTGCAGATTTGATAGTCATTGTAGATCATAAAGAGTGGTCCTGAAATAAGAAACATTTGTGGAGACTTCCTACTCTGTTCAAAATCAAAGATTAGTCACTTAAACTGTGGACATACAAAGCCTTGTTAGCATATATCTATTTTTGACTTCAAAATCTAATTGGTCTCAGGCGAAGGGCTTTGAATCTTCTATGTGATACAACAGATCAATGAAACAATCCAATCATGTTTGTGTTGAGAGAAGAAACCCGCTGTTTTGTGTTAATGTCAAGAAGCTCATGTACATTATGATGGCAACAAGCAGGATAATTCACAAGGACAACTTTACATCCCAGCATGCAAAGGCTTCTTCCGAAGTGCGACTGAGATATGAGGAAACAATCTGCATCTCATAGGCATCTTTTTCTCAGTACATTGTGTTCGTTTCCTCACATACAGGCCTGTATTTTTGGATCTGTACAGTAGTGTAGAGCTGATCGACTCTGGCCAGGGTCGAGGTGTTTTAAACGGGCCACAGCTAACCACACAGCTGTTTGAATCAGCTCCAGACTCCATAAAACAGCTCATATGAAAAGTATATTAAGGATTAATGGATCTTTTTGGGAATTGGCAAGCTTGTTTTATTGCCTCAAAGAGTAGATGAACAGAAATAACAATGGTGAATTTGAGGAATGTCATGATATTAATATTTTGTGATAGCATCTTGTTCCAGATGTGGTCAAGATAAACTGAAAGTTTCTTCACAGCTACGTAGAGAATGGTTTTATTTAGAAGTGGGTTTTAAGTGTCTAAACAATGTTGTGAAGATCCCATTATGACTTGGTCATTTTTAAGTGGGGTTTGTGTAATAAATAATATAATATTTACAATAATATAATAAATAATAAGATTTTTTAAAAACCCAGATCCCTTTGAGTCTCCATCCAGTATCCTGAGAAACTCAATAGGTAACATCCATATCTTTTATTATTACGTAACTTTTGACGTTCTTGAATGGTTGCTAGTTGCGCATTGTAAGAGATGAATAGTGATAGACATTCCTTGACAATGTGCTCATTGTGAAAATCAGTTGAAATGCTGGAGTCTTGTGGTTAAAAGAGCTGTGAAGTGTTTAGCTCTCTCTAGTCAATGCCATCACTCAACACTGTCCCTCAGCAACATCTCCACAATCCTTATCTCATTCCGTGACATGGCAGCCACTTTGGATTGTCAGGAGAGGTGCCTCTTATCTGGCGAGTTCAGAAGATTTCTGTGAGAATCCCTCAAGAAATGCCTGAAAAGAAGCCTTGGAATGAGTCGAAATCCCACAGGAATTATCTGCAAGAGGTATCCTGTATCTGGGAGGCCTGGAGAGCACCCTTTGTGTCTGTTCTTCAGGTATGTGTGTGTGCGTGTGTTTGAGACGGTGGATTTGAAGAGTAAAGTGGAACAGATGACGTGACCTCCATTCCATGTTGTTGTAGGTGAGAGCTTTGAACACAAACAACAAATACATAACCTTGCTTGTTTTTCCTTCTTCTGTTACATCTGGAAAATCTAGCTTAAACTGGTAGCTGTTTTTTAGAACAGATGATTTTAAAGTGCTCCAGGCTGGTATAGATGTTATTAGATGGTCCAAAGTAGCCACTAACTGGTCTAAACTAATTTTTAAGTGGTTTACACTAGTTATTAGTTGGTCCAAGCTAGTGATTAGCTGGCTTTTAAGTGGTCCAATCTGGTTTCTAGCTGGTCAAAACTGCTTATTAGTTGGTCCAAAGTAGGCATTAAGTGATTTTTAAGTGGTTTATACTAGTTATTACACTATATACACTAGTCCAACTTCACAATTAGCTAACTTTTAGGTGGTTATTATTTGGTCCAAGCTATTTTTAAATGTTGTAAACATGTTATTGCCTGATAAAACAGCCATTGTGATGCAAAAAACAAACAAACAAACAAACAAACAAACAAAAAACAGCTTGACCACCTTAAGGTTAACCAGCTAATGACCATTTCAGACCAGCTAATAACCAGCCCTAACCAGCTAATGGACAAACTGAGTAAGCTAATAACCAGTTTGATCCAGCTAAAGACCAAACTGGACCAGTTAATGACCAGCTTAGGCCAATTAATGGCAAAACTAAAGTTAATGACCAGTTTGGCCCAACTAAAGGCCAAACTAAACAAGTTAATAACCATTTTGAAACCGCTAATGACCAAACTGGACCAGTTAACAACCAGCTTGGGCCAGTTATTGACTGGTTTGTGCAAGCTAATATCCAGCTTGACTAGCAACTCGCCAAGTTAATAACCTTTTTAGATCAGCTAATGACCAAATCTGGCCATGTAGTAATTATCTTGGACCAGCTAATGACCAAACTGGACCAGTTAATATTAACCAGCTTGGGCCAGTTATTGACTGGTTTGTACGAGCAAATGTCCAGCTTGACTAGCTACTCACCACATCACTAACTTTTTTAGACCAGCTAATGAGCAGCTTGAACCAGTTAATGACCAAATCTGGTCAGGTAGTAATCATCTTGGACCAGCTAATCACAAAACTGGACCAGTTAATAACCAGCTTAGTCCAATTAATGACCATTTTGACCCAACCAATGGCCAAACTTAATGAGTAAATAACCATTTTGAAACTGCTAATGACCAAACAGGACCAGTTAATAACCAGCTTAGGCCAGTTATTGACTGGTTTGTACGAGCAAATGTCCAGCTTGACTAGCTACTCACCAAGTTAATAAGCTTTTTTTAGACCAGCTAATGAGCAGCTTGAGCCAGTTAATGACCAAATCTGGCCAAGTAGTAATCATCTTTGACCAGTTAATAACCAGCTTGGGTCAGTTTTTGATTGGTTTGTACAAATGACCAGCTAACGACCAGCTACCAGCTTAACGTGGATTTTTCCAGCAGGCAGCTGGATGGGGGTCTCGGAGCCTGGCAGTCATACAAGCTGGAGTTAAGGTGATGGGTGAACAAAGAGCCGAACAAGCCGACTCTCTTTGGAGTCAGGTATCAAGAGGATAACCACCGCTGTGTCAAAGGGAGTCACCGCTGGCCGACACAAAAGAACGACTGACACCAGAAAAGAGGGATGGGGTTTCAGAGCCTGGGCATGAAAAGGAAAACATCATTCTCCATCTGTTTTGTTCACAGGCAGTGAAAGAACTCAGACCCCTTATGCGGGTCGTAGTGTGACACCGCTAGAAGAATTTGCACTGATGGTATCCTCTGAAATGGCCACTATACTGAGTGATTAGATCCATTTGTGTCGCTTCTAATTGAAAGAGCCATTTTTTGATGAGTCAAGAGTCAAGGATGAATCAGTGAGGGCGTCCGCCCAAAGCCAAAACAAAAACAACACTTGTCATCGCTTTTATCGCAGCTGATCCGCCTTTGTGTTTGCGGGCGGCTGAAGCGGCCCAGAGGCAAACTTGGAATCACGCCGGGCTTGTGTAGCCCCCATCGCGCATGACTTTTGTGTGCGGGGAGGTTATCTGTCAGCCTCTTTCAGAGGTGGGGGACAGACAATAGGCTTTCGTGCCATGCGAAGAGAACGTCCCTCCCTCAGCATGCAAGGCTTGGTTCATGAACGCAGCACAAAGGAATGAGATCTCCACCTCATCCAAGACTGGATTAACATGGATGCACATATACACAACACATATGCACGCATAATAGGTCTAATTTGTTTGTTTACGATGTTCTGTTGCCAATGGCTGATTGTAACCACAACACAAGAGTTAATCAGACACTTTCAGCTGCAAGTCATGCCATACCAGCATATAAGTCAGACGTAGGGCTAAAATATGATTCGAAATAGAATTATGCATTTCTGAGTGCTAATCTAAGAGGTGAATGCGTGTACATGGATGTAACATATCCATCTTCATTTAGAGAAACCAAATCGGAGAGCCAACTTCTCAAGCGTCTGTTAGTAGGAAACATTTAAATGACTACAATTATGCATTTGCCAATCAAAACCCACGCTAACTACGTGCTGAGAAACGATGACTCACTGACTATTTGTCAGAGAGAGATTTACATTTTGGCCCGAGGGTTGTTCAGTTTGCTTCAGATGGTCCAAGCAAAAGCTCCCTTGAATTTTTAAGATTGAATTGCATTTAGAACATTTGTCTTGGCTGCCCACCTTCCAAAAATAAATAGAAAAACACAACTCCAAAACCCCCGGCCTGTGCTTTATCACTCATGAGCCCCGGCTGTCCGTCAGACGGTGTGTTTTACATTCGCTTGAACAGCGTCTCAGATGTTTGCATGTCATAGCTAGCCGTCTCGTTAAGTTATCGACCGGTTTCAAGGCTGGAGGGGGATTCTCTCAACTTGCCCGGTGACCACTGGAACAACGGTGAAAATCTAATTTGGAGATTCGGGAGAACGCTATACCCTTCCCATACTGCAACTCTGCCAAACGCAGAGCCAGACCCTCAAAACAATTAATTACGGGTCATAACCTGAGAGGGTCGGCATTCCTGACGGCTGGAGACAGTGTTAGATATTCCTCAGCTGTGCTGTGGGAGAGCACAGATCGTATCCAACATCACAAAAAGCTAAAAAACTTCATGCATCGTTTCAAAAAAACCATCTATGATCTTACCTAAATCAGACTGACTGACAGATTATACAGTTTGGTATTCGTATTTATAGGCGCTGAGTCAAATCAAACATCAGTGGTCAAAAACACTGAAGATTTATGTTTGCCACTTTGTCCCAAAAATTTATTTCAACGTCAGTTCTCTCAAAGTGCAGATGTTTTCATTTCTAATCCGCCCGCTTCTTTCGCTCTCTTATTTTTTTGCAGAATAGCAGATTACTGTATAAACTCTCATTTCACATAGGAAATACGGCGGTTTAAGGGTTTGTGAACTAATGTTGTCAATCGTAAGTAGTTTAACACACCGAATGACTGATTAATGTGATTTCTTTAATATGTAAGAGCCTCGTTGTAACCCCAAATGAGGCTATTACTTAAAGACTTGATTCGCTCACTAATTGTGTCAATGTCTTGGAAGCCTGTGCTGATCTAAAATTTCTCTTTGATTAATCGCTAAATCAAATGTGTGTAACATGAGCAGAAATACCAGCACCAGTCACAATCAATCACACAAACATAGTTTGAATCAATCAAACACAAATGCTGCATAATTAGTTTCACATTTCCAATCAAAGCTAATCGTTCAAGCTGTTTTCCCCACATGTGCCGCAACATCTGAGTGTAAAATATGCAGATACTCCAGAGACTAACCAAAGCACTTTTTTTGTGCAGATTCTCTATACTAATACAGATGGATATCACTCAGAAATGTAATTTAGAATACAATTTCTGACATGCAATGCAATAGACTTATCAAAGGAAAGACAAACTGTACTGCAAGTTAGTATTTCAACATGTGGTGCTCTTAAGGTCTCCTCTCATTGGAGACCATGAGCTGTATTTCTTGCCCTAGGTGAAGCTAATGACCAGGTCTACCTTTGAAATTGATCCCATCTCTCATCAAGTGGTGCAACTTTATAGATTTTATCCGGGCAAATGGGTAATTTATCAAGAGTGTAGCTGAAGTGAAATGTGAACGAGGCATTTGCTTTTAGGGAAAATAATACAATGATAAAAAAGGTAGAAATAGAGGATGAAAATGGATATGCCGCATCAGTCATGTGCTGTCACTCTGTGCGCATTTTAAGCTCTGATTTTTATTATACAACTCCATTATTAAGAGGATCATGACCTTAGTTAATAGACAAAACAGATGACTTCGCTTCATTCCAAATCACCACCCTTCCCACACTTATTTTCTGATTCTTCCTTCAGTTTAACTAGATCTTAGTCATTTTATATCTCTGTTCAGTGTGTTGACCATATAAGGGCAGCTCATACCTTGAACTGACCCCGGTCTGATTCTGTTTTGAAATCCAATCCAGGTCTATGAGGCGATGATTAGCAGTGCAGGTAATGTGAATGGATCTAATGGCTGAGACTCAATAACGACTAAAACTGAACTCCTGGTTGCTGTAATCAGACTGGTATGATATGTCCATGGGTTGGCGCCTCAGAATCTTAAAATTCATATTATGCATGTACTTTTACACTTGCACAGGGGTGCAGTTTGAAATTTGTCACATGAAATTATTAGTTATTTATTTTAAATTAGTTATTTTTGTTGTAGATTTTTTTGGGTTGATTATATTGCAATATTATGTTATTTCTATAATGTGAAAAAACACTTGTTCAGTCCTTTATCCCTTACACAAAAAATATATATTTCCTTATATATTAACAATCTATATATTAAATTATTTAACATATTTTGAAAAAAAAAATACAGAATAATATATTGTGTTAATACATACATATTGACTTTAAGTAATTGCTTTTCATATATTGAAAAGCATGTCACAATGTATTTACTTATATGTTGTAAAGTTATTTTATATTCAAAAATACACAGATGTGCAATGTCATAAATTTATATATATATATATATATATATACATCCAGTAGCCCAAAAAACCCCTTAAAGATTTGTTTTCAGTAAACATTTTTTCTTATATACTATCACATCATATATAATGAAATGTGTAACTATGTAAACAATAAAGTGAGATAACAGTTTATGAATATGTGTTTAGCTTTATGTGAACCCATGCATTAACTTATGAAAGAGAAGTTCATTCGTTTTCAATGTAAAAATGTATTGCAGTTATTGTTTTCATTATATATTTTTTATATGTATAGCCATAAACAGTCCATGCATAGCCCATACTGCAAAAACATGAACAATACTGAAAAATATAAGCAGAAGTTTCCCATACATGGAAATGTATTATTTATATTGATATAATGTCATATAAAATATAATTGTATTATATTTCCATGTATATTACCACATATTTTGTTTTGTTAGAAAGTTTGTTTTTTTTTCTAGGATAAAAAATGAATATTTGAATAGAATAAATAAACAGAACCAGATGACCTTTTTATTTACAGTGCATGCTGGGCTACAATGTTTCATAATGTAACCCGAATAATAATTAAATATATTTTGTTGAGACAAAGCTGAGTCATAATGCTTTTTGCTTTTTACGAGATTCTCTCTCTGTCTTTGACAGGAAATGTGGAAACTCTTCTTTGGCATCTTAAAGGTCACAACAGGAAAAAGTGAAAGCTGCCATTTCCAAAAATGGTTAAGCAATACTTATTCCTGTGACACAGCAAAGCCAAATTCTAAAACAAACAAAATTCAAGTTCAAACCCCAACAAGCAGCCCACAGAGAGACGAGAGTATCGTCAAATAAACGTAACATTCTGATAATTGTTTATATGTCAGATGTCTCAGGGGTGAGTCACAGGATGATGGTGAATGTACAGCAGGAGTAGAACACTACTGTGTTTACACATCTGGCCTCTTTGGGCCCAAACTTGTGGCTGTCTGCTACTGCTCAAGGTCTTCGGGAGATAAAAGATACATTTGAGATGCATTAGAGGTACATTAAGACGCCACACCAGTGTTAAAGGGATAACCAGCTTAGTGTCATTGTTGACACCGACTGCTAGACTACTTATGTGACGGGTGAGTTGCTGGTCACTGCTAACAGTATTAGTAGAATACTTCACGTTTCTACAGTTTTGGGTCATTCAATCGGATATATAATACATCATGTAGATTTGGGTTGTGACATCCTTTTTTAATCATTGGTGAAATTTTCTTTTAGTATGTAAATAAAGGTGATTGGTTTCTGAAATTTGTAATTGATCATGAAAGTATTAGTAGTGAACCAGTGCAAAGTTTGTGAAATCAGTATACATAATATACAACTTCGTATACGAAATATACAGATACTTATGCTTTGTATATGAACAAACAGTACTACATTAAAACTTATTTCTAAATAAAACAGAAAATTTACATACTGCCACTCCTGTTCAACTACTCAGGTCAGTTGTGCTGGTTAGGATGATCTGGTTAGTCCCTATTGGTAGACTAGAATTGGTTCAAAAAGCATCTTTCATCATAGATGGCCCTTCGAAGTGAGC
This sequence comes from Tor tambroides, assembly GCA_021397915.2. Taxonomy (NCBI): domain Eukaryota; kingdom Metazoa; phylum Chordata; class Actinopteri; order Cypriniformes; family Cyprinidae; genus Tor; species Tor tambroides. The sequence continues at coordinate 7,734 of JAFVLL020000881.1, read as the reverse complement.
ATGTATTATGACTAAGTACATTTTTGAATAGTCAAATGGCATTGTGACCAAATAATTTTGACCAGAACTGATTGCTTATGAAGATGCTTCTTGGGTGTCGTATGCCATTCAAGTTTTCTAGCTAACCCTGGCATTCAAGGTTTGTAAAGTGCTTACAGTTTTGTGGCTGATCCTAAATATCCTAATGTCTGGAAAAGCGAATTCTCACTTGAGTAATGAAGGGAGGAAAAGCTAGAATGAGTCATGGGGAAAAGCACTAATGAGAGAGGGCTTGATGGATTCACCTTTGGGATTACGCTTTCTCTTCACCAGGTTGCTTGAGACATTTCATATTTCCCAAGTTTGAGAGTCTGTGGAAAAAATGTCCTGCATGTTAACATTCTCAGATTCATCCTGCGCTTACTGGTTCTCAGAGCTCTGAGCCTCTTATAAATATTTAAGGGAAACTGTTGACATGAAGATAACACTGACAAATTGAGTTAACATTTCAGCAGTAGATTACTACTCGTGTGGTGGAAGAAAGAGTATAAAACCCATAACAAGTCCACGTTAGCCGCTGGATCATGCTTCGTTTACGTTTTTATCTATGCTGTTTGTGATATAAGTAGATTAATCATATGATATGATATCAAAGGTTTTGGAAGATATAAAATGAGAAGCAATGAGGCTGTTAAAAGGTTCTGAGGACATCACAGTGTTTGAGACAGCATGAAGAGCTTAATGTACAATCACACTGGATCATCCCAGCAGTGATGTTTACTGTCCTCTAGTATGAGAGAACGGGGGGAAAGTCTCTAATAAGCCATGCATTGATGTATAGACCAAATCAGGTCAGCAGTTGGCTTGGTGGTGTTCTGCACCTATACCTTTATTATTTTTTCTGAGGGACACCATTGGTGGTGCTAGTTCACTTAAGGCTGAAATACACTACACTACTTTTAAAATCTGAACAGATTTTAAACACTAGGCATTACTCATTGGCCAACTTTATAAATGGTCACAGAGGAAAAACTAGGCATTGTAGACTCAATGATTGAGGATCACACACCAGACTTTCAAGTCATTATGAACACAACAAACTCACACAGAAACATGTGCCACAATAGAATAATGTGCTCTAAAATCAACTCAAAATATCAAATGTTTGATATCCTCTGACTAGATGGAATCAAAGCTAAAATATCGGAGTATGTGCCCAACTGCATGATTTTCTGTGAGATCTGTCAACTTTGACTGCCCAAAATCTGCATACTGGAATTGATTTTTTGGCAACTACCATCGATTTCTCCAGACTGGGGCAAAAATCTGGCCAAAAGTCATGATTTTAATGGTTTTTGTTAATCGTTCAGTTTATTGGTGCGGTATTAGGCCTATATATGATTTCTTTTTAAGTTATACTTTTGACCTTTGTGCCATTATTTTGATAGGACAGTTGAAGAGAGACAGAAAACGATGGGGAAAGGACCATGAGCAGGACTTTGAACTTGGGTCATCCAAAATGTTGTTGCACACTAATATATGGTGCAATTCCCACACTAATATAGACTGGAATATTAAATTCTGATCGGTCAATTGCAATATTCTGTTGTTTGATATTTTCTAATATTCACCATTGCCATACGAAAATCAGCGCTATTTTCATTTCTCTCATTTCACTTGCTCTCTCGTTTGCATGTGTCGTGGTACTCTCGATAATGGCGGCAGACGGTAACCCAGGGGAGAATTGTTGAATATAGTAATTATTTTTGTTTTCTTTGCGCATGCACAAAAAGTATTCTCGTAGCTTCGTAAAATTACAGTTGAACCACTGATGTCATATGGACTATTTTACCGATGCTCTTACTATGTTTCTGGGCCTGGGAATATTTCAGTAACATTGCTGTTTATGGAGGGTCAGAAAGCTCTCGGATTTCATCAAAAATATCGTAATTTGTATTCTGAAGATGAGTGAAGGTCTTAGGGTTTGTAACGACATGAGAGTGAGCAATTAATGACAAAATTTTCATTTTTGGGTGAACTATCCATTTAATATTACTGAAATATTGTTGCAGTGAACATTTTTAGCTGACACTGAAGTGAAGATAATGTTTAAGAAATACAATATAGTAACATTATATAAATAAACTGTAGGATGTTCGGCCACCATGTGTAGAACAGAATTAACCCACAACCTTCCCCAAACCTTAACCCTATCATCGAAAGAAAGCTTAAATGGGGTGTTTAGGTTATCCCAAAAAGTAAATCAGATTTTCAATACAATGGCCCATTTTGATTCGTAATGAAAATGATCTATCAGTTTTGGCCTAAACCCAGCTTTTCTTCACTTTCCAACTCATCAAAAACTGTGAGAAAGTAAAGACACATTTAAACTGCCACAGACTGCACAACAAACCTTTTTGTCAATGAACTCCATGAACTTCCAAACGGTGTCACTCATACAACATTTCACAGACACAGTGATATGGCGCATTGAGTGTTTATCCTTGTGATTGATGGCACTGGTGTATTACTCAGGAAAGGCTGCAGTGAGATCATTGCTCTCTTAGTTTGTGAGCGGTTATGTGAATACAGAGAGTGAATGCAGACCAGCTCAACTACACTGCTGATGTTGAACATCAGCTCACTAAGATGCTGTAGTTATGATTTTTGTCCCACCACAGTGATTAATTTGATCACCTGATGAAGTAACTGTCACAACTGCATACTGGATATTCCTAGTATAATTTTATATATAATATATGGAATAAAACATTAAACTCACAGTTTCTAAAGATTCAAGTTAGTTTTCTTTTATCACAATACCACCATTAAGCAAACAAAGGAGTGAACAATTTAATTTCACTACTTTTTTTTGAGTGGATGTCGCCATTATTGCCACATCACAATTTCTAACATGAAAACAGTTATTTATTAGGAGATATTCCAGACATAATCATTTTTTCCTTTATCTAATCAATTTGTTTCAAAACATGTTTTTTTGGAAATAAGTCGGAAATTGATTTGAAAAACATCCTGTCTTTTGGAATATCCCTTTAACAAAAGCCAGTTCCGTAATCCAGAAAGTGACATCACTTTAGCAGGAAAACATCACAAACATCAGTAAGTATTAGTGGTTTTTCTTCTATGTTTTTGTGATGGTATTAGCTGGTTAGTGTCACTGTAAAACATTTTATTTGTTTGATAAAATTGTTGAAATCAGTATGGTAAAATCCAAATTCAAGAAATTCAAGAGATTAGGTTGACAATCTGTAGGTTGACAAGCTCTTAGTTTAGCTGTTTCTGCCCATCCTGTTAGAAATGCTGTTAATTTTCTTAATTGACTTAAAACAAATTGTTTTTAATAAAGTTTAAGTGCCCGAGCTTAACCAAAGGCTGGTAAAACTTTTTATAGAAATCCTTCTTTAGACATACTACAGAATTCTGGGAAGCAAGAAGAAAGTCCTAATGACATAAACATGTAAAACATTTTGCACCATATTTAAAAAACAAAATGAAAATGAAAACTTGAATTCTAACAAAAACTATGAAATCCTTCAAGACTGTAAAGTTTTGAGCTAAGACATTACTTTTCATCGCTGGATGTGACCAGCAATGTTCCCATTGTATAACGTTTGCAGTTCAATTAAAAAGATTTTAAGGGTGCATAAAATTTCAGGTACATTTCAACCTTTAGAAACTGTACTCTCGAATTTTACCCCAGACCCATTTCAAAAGCTTTGCTGTGGATGAAAATATTGGTCTAAAGTAGCAGAAGTGAAACAATATAACAAATTGCTTAAATCGAAAACATTCAGTAACAACTCATCAAATGGTGCGGCTAAGACTAGGCCCATTTTCAAATGTGAAAGTTTGTTTTGGTGGCACTTTGTAGTCTAAATGTTGGTTTATTCAGTGGTGTGTGAGTTAGTGTGGTAAGAGGGCACTGCCAGTTCTGCCTCACCCAAACAAGTGGCAATTTGAACTGTGAATGAATTTATGTGCAATTAAATTTAAAGGGCCGAAACAAAAAAGGGAACAGACTGAGACCCCAGAGAAGTGAAAACACAGGAAAATGTGCACAAGAGGCACAAGGCTGAGAAGTGACATCACAAGAAGATTAATACTGCATTTTATTGACTCCCCCTTTTCCCGTAAAACTCTAAAGACGTAACGAACGGGAAACACTGTATCTGAAACTTTCATATGATGACAACAATGAGATTCTCATGAAACAGCCGTTATCTTAGCTGTTAACTTAGTTTCACAAACAAATGCTTTTTTTCCTTCCCCTCCTGCACATTAGGAAAATTTTATTTCTCAGAGGTTGTTCTTTCATAGTTCAGGAATCTTAGAAGAAGAAGATCCTTAGAAGAAATAGAAATAGAAGCAATGAGATTAATTGCTTAGCATACAGTGACAGTCCAGAGTGCAGATAATTTTGTTTTGAGAGAAAGTTTGAGAAATGTTTGAAATCTGAATGTTTATTGCAACTTTCGTTGAGATCTCTTAAAGAGATAGTTCACCAAAAAATGAAAATTCTGACATTTATTACTCACCCTCATGTCATTCCAAACCCGTAAGACCTTTGTTCATCTTCAAAACACAAATGAAGATATTTTTGATGAAATCTGAGAACTTTCTTACCCTGCATAGACGCAACACAACTACCACATTCAAGGCCCAGAAAGTTAGTAAGGACGTCATTACAACCGAACATGTGACATGTGGTTCAATTGTAATTTTATGAAAGAAAACAAAAATCATGACTTCATTATTTCTTTCTTTCATTCTGTTTGTTTGTAGTTGCTATTGTATTCACTATTGATAAAGTAACACAAAAGTCTTTTCTAATCGGCCAGGATTTTCTGTTCCTTTTTCTGGGAGCTTAATGACTTTCTGTAAAAAAAAAAAAATCTACTTTCCCACTATTAATTATGATGGATGATAGGTAGAAAAGTCTAGAAAACAATATCAGACTGCATAAATCATGTATGCTGCTACATGCCAGTTCCAGAACTTGTGCAGTATCCACTGGCATTGTCCCGGCCCACTAAATTCTACATGATTGACTGTATGGGTGTGGGCCCATCCATAAAAATTCAAGAATTCAAGCAACAGTCCTGTGAGATAAGAGCTTTCATTTGCAATTACTGGTCTTATTTTATACTTATCTCAGGATGAATTTAAAAGATTTGCGGCGCTGTTTGTTTTCATTATTCAGCACACAAGATTAAGATCTAGCACATTCTTGGTGAAATTAGCAGTGTTTGTTGCAGCTGTGATTAATTTAACTGCAGCGCATGTAAGTGAGTCAAACAATTGCTCAATGCATTGTCAGAAATGGCAGTGAGTAGGATTCCAGTAATGCAGAAAAAAGGGAGAACCCCTTTTTGGCCTTTTTGTTTTGAACTAAATCTCAGAGGACAGGACTCTCGTAGTCTGTGCTCGTTTGCCGAACTTTAACAGTGAGACCAAGAAAGCAGCTGTCAATTTTAGCCTGTGCTCCATGCCATATGTGTGTCTAAGTGTGTATTCATGTTCTGGTGCCTGGTCAAGGTATAATAAGTGAGTCAGAAAGACAGCTGCTGACCAGATGATTGGAGCCACCTGCTTACTTCATCATTTACACGTTCCACAAATGTACAAACAACAGCAAATTAAAGGAGTCTAGAAACCTTGAATTTGTCTGTCTGTTTTCTGCTCAGACTTTATTATCTTGGCACTCTGAATCAATGCAGTATGTCTTTATGTGCTGCTGCACACTGTGTGGTTGTACAATTTGTGCTGGATACATCAATGAGGGACTTGTGACATAACAGTGATATGTGTGCATGCACTACATCAACGAAGGTTGTAAAATATGGCCGTTGCAAAATCTTACACATAAGGGGCGTTCTCTCCAAAGAAGACAAGCTAGTGCCTCCACATCACTACTGTGTAGCCTAAATGCATTAGGCTAATGCCTGCATATCAGTAAGGCTTCCAGGGGAAAAAAAAGACTATTTGCACCATTTGCTCCCACAATCAAACATTTACAAGCCAGATTATCTCTATGTACATTTACATTATATACATACAGGCAACATTTGGACCTCATATGTGACCCTGGACCACAAAACCAGTCTTAAGTAGCACTGGTATATTTGTAGCAATAGCCAAAAATACACTGTATGGGTCAAAATTATTGATTTTTCTTTTATGCCAAAATCATTAGGATATTAAGTACATGTTCCTTGAAGATATTTTGTAAATTTCCTACCATAAATATATCAAAACTTAATTTCTGATAAATAAAATGCATTGCTAAGAACTTCATTTAGACAACTTTAAAGACCATTTTCTCAGTATTCTGTTTTTTTTGCACCCTCAGATTCCAGATTTTCAAATAGTTGTATCTCGGCCAAATATTGTCCTATCCTAACAAATACATACATCAATGACAAGCTTATTTATTCAGCTTTCAGATGATGTATAAATCTCAATTTCAAAAAATTGATCCTTATGACTGGTTTTGTGGTCCTGGGTCACATATGATAAACAGTAACCAATAATTCATTTTTTTTTAATTAAGTTTGTAATACCATTATTAATTGACCGAACAAAACGTGAATATAAATCTTACCCGTTGTCACAGTAAATGGATGTAAGTCTCACAAAACCTCAAGTACAGTATGTATGACAGCTATGGTTTCTGATTTGTTTCGCAGTGGAAACTGACAGATGAGCCGTGATTCAGCTTTGAACTCAGCAATGACTGATTGAATCTGATTTAAACCCTGAATTCAAAGCTTCTTCTGTTTGACTCTTTACAAGTGTCAGTTCATAAGAGTCATTCGATCGTGAATCGGACATGGATATGAAAAAGGAATGGACTTTTGAACATTAAGTATTATTAATATTTAGTAACATTTGTAATTTAACTGAAGGACCACAGTTAATGTTTTTTACTGTATTATTGTAGTAATTATTTTGAATGTAAAAAATACATAAATTAACATACATACTTTGTTTACAATACATAGTTAATCTTAATGTTTTAAATGAATGTTAGGTATTCATACAAATAGATGATAATATAAAATTATAGACTGGTTGCTAGTGTGAGGTAAGATTTAATCCCAGACACTGTGTTAAACATCAAATGAAACTAAAACATGAATTTATATTGTTTAAAACTACAGTAAACTGCCCAAACCCAGAGAGGAACTTCATCTTCCTCATTTCAGATATCCACCACACACCCATGTTACATAATGTTTAGCAGAATAAAAATGAGAGAACAAATAGCTTTTAACTCCACATTTATCTCCTTCCAGTTCATTTTAATTTGAAATCAGTTCTTTTTTTTTTTTGAGGGAGCAGGTTACGACCTGGTTCCAAGTGGGAGGCAGTGGCCAATTTTAGAAGACCAAAGCAAACCGAGGGATAAATTAAGGCTAAGGATTTGGATAATTTCTCCCCGCCTTATTGGAGACAGAAATCAAAACAAATTTGGGATATAATCTGAGCCCCTGCTTCATTTTCCTTTGGTCCAGGTAATTACTGAATGTGCCATGGTGCTCTCATTACTAGACAACCAATTCCAAGTCCCCCCTGCCTTGAACATTCCATCCAAATTGCACCTCCCACGTGAGCAGGCAATCAGCCGCCCAGGGCCAAACTCTCATGTTTGTAATAATATTCTAATAACCAGTTACTGGCCGTTTGGAGAGTGCCCTACTCCTACAAGTCACCATAATTAGGAATCCTAATGAG